>JADLZN010007234.1:0-211961 GCA_018155175.1 Sinocyclocheilus anophthalmus
TCCTGCTGTCTACTCAGGTCAACTATCAGTCCACCTTGGCTGGGTGTTGCTGCCCATAGTCAGGCCTGAAGCCCCCTGTGACCCGTGCAGCCAGTCCCAACAGGCCCCCTGACCAGGCTCACCATCCGAGCCCTTACCGACCAATCCAGTGTGACAGAATAAGGACCTGAGCCTATACGAGTGCCTGTTTGTGCACAAACAAGCCCTGACAGCGCTGCTGACTAACAAAACACGTCTTCATGTAAACCGACGAGCAGGGCTATTTTTGACAATGGTAAACATGGCCAGATGACATACACTGGAGAGGCAAGATTGCAACCAAAAGTTAAGCAGCTCTACAATGCAACTGAGAAACCACCCCTGGCTTCGCCTAAACTATACAACTCTGATCCAGCAATATGATGGTGCTAGAGTTGGTGCCAAACTGCTTACAGCATACAAAAACTGTCCACTGGTAATCCATCAACCGTAATCTCTAATTATAATCCGGCATTCCTGCACGCACCTGGTAATCCAGCATGAGTAAGAGGGTACAGCGCACATTCACATCGCCAGGCCTCTTCACCTGGAAGCCATCGGTCTCCTGGGTCGTCGGAGTGCGGTGCCACTGTTAGGATGAAACACAAACTCAGTCTAAACACCAGGCAGACAGTATAAAACTGCTGCATGAGAAGTATACAGCAATTTCAAACCAGATTTTGATATATTCTGAAGAAAATCTGAGCAGTGTTTGTCTGTGTCGAGGGTGTTTGTCAGGGCAGGCAGTTGCTAAGATGTTCTTAGTGGTTGTTAGAGTGTTGCTATGGTGTTTAGAGTGTTTTTTAGTAGGTTGCTATGCATTTAATAGTTGGTTGCTAGACTATGCTGGCTGGTTTTCAGGTAGTCACTTTCTAGCCTCCAAGTCTCTGATATTCTGGTTCCTAGATATTGTTGGGTCCTTTACTTAATGTAAAGGTCTATTCACACAAAGATTGATAACTATAAAGACAACTATATTAGTGCCCACACTGATGCACAATAACATTATTTTTATTCTAAAAGAGCGCTGCAGTTTTGCTGTATGCTGCTTTAAATGCTCAAGCTCTTTAAAGCAGGACTGATTTTCTGTCAGTGTGTTTATCCTTAATCAGCTGAAAAAAATATTTGGAAAGTGATTCCAATGATATTGTTCCTCTGTGCCATTATCGCTATAGTTGTGCTATTCATTTAAATGTAGAACAATTTTTAAAACTACATATTTAGCATTATAGTTTTCATCCTTGGTGTGAAAGGGCCTTAACTCTATGGGATTTTTTGACTGATTTATTGACCACAAAGTGAAAATTTTCTCAAAAAGCAGCACCAATATGTAATATATATGGTTATGGGTTTGTTCAAATCTGAAACTCTAAATATGAGTGACAGTATTACACTAGTGATATAACTTGCCTGTACATTCTTTTTTTAGCTATTGAGAGAGGCCGTCAAATCTTAAAATGACCCCCCCCCCCCAAAAAAAAAACCTGTATTAACTATGGACTGCTTATGTGCTGTTAATGCATGGAGGATACATTCAAACATTTGAGTGAATAAAATGATTAGGCTCTTTATGCGATCTCACTTGCATTTTCCCTAAACCATAACATGTTTCAGCGCTATCTGAAAGAGACAACATAATGCCAGTGACTCACAGCTCAACTCAATTAGCTTTGCTTGATATTGGAGGGTTTTTTCAATGCCATCTTTCTCTGCAGGTAAATCACTCTTTTTATCACACGCCTCAATCTGGTGTGTGTTGTGATGAAAACCCACAGTCACCAAGGACAATTTAAAGAGCTGCTGAATGAATAAACCCAAATGCGGCGCGTTCAGCCAGTTCCAATAGGCCGGAGGCATAAGGGTCACTCCTTGAGAGCTGCAGCCCACTTCTGTGTATCTGCATTCCCAAGACTTCAATGTCCCTAACAAAGTGCATAAATATTAAGTGCGCGAGGCAGCTGGGAAGGTTCCCTTGTGTAATGTAAATGCCTGTGTGTCTGAATAGCACCTGTGCACAATGGTTCCTCCACTAAAATAGAGTAAAACGCACTCTCTGAATACAAAGACTCTCAGTTCAGGGTGCTGTGAAAGGTTTTATAGGTGTTTGTCTTCAGAAATCCATTTATTTTCTCCCGTTAATGCTGCCCAAAGCTCTGTGCTGGCTGCACTGTCATCGCTCCACAGTGTGGATGGGCAACTTCCTTATGTAGCATGTTACTATGGAAACCACAAAGATATGTCTCACTTGAAGTATGGTTAACTGAACTTTTCATTATGACATTGACGTTTCTACTGAGTTCCAATCCAATCTGTCACACAGTAGAGACCAAGAGATTCTTGTGGACATGTACTTGAATGCGACATCATTTCGCCCTGTGTGACTGTCCTCAACCTTGTTTGAATTGCAAAGAGGACTATTGAGATTCGCCCATATTAATTGCTTCCAACTTTTGTAAAGAATGAATATTGAATATGGTTTAGCAATGTTTTTATTGCCGTATGTCGAGTGAGTTAATGCTTACCTCCACTAAGTGGTTGTCAGGGCCATACAGATCCTTATCCAGCTCAATAACAAGGCTCTTAAAGAAAGACGAAAACTTCCTCTTTTGTTTTCCAGGCTAAAACGCACAGGGAATAAAAGACAAAGCTTAAAAAAGGAGACTTGCAAATTGAATGAAGCCAAACAAACATTAGCATTGACAGAATAGTACCTTCAAAAAAATAAAAACGTTCAATTAGCTTAATTAAATTGTTCTATGCAATTAAATTAAGCTTTTTAAAGAGAAAAAAATTATTTGAATGGATTTGTTCTAGCCTACCAACCTAAATACATTTTGTTACATCTGCTAAATGCAATGAAAAGGACTAAGTTGGATTCCGCTATGGTCAATGGAAATTATTCATGCGTGGATTAAATAAACTTCCATTAAACAAATGTCAACTGATTGTGTGCAATGAAATTAAGTTGTGGGAAAAAAATGGTCAGGAATTGTTACATTTGCTCATTTTATTAAACTAAATTGAACAAGTGGCAAAAATAATATTTTGACTAATACATAATAATATAATATAATATAATAACAATGGTCATGGCAAATTAATTCAATGCTGCATTATAGAACAGATGGTAAGATTATGAATGCAAACTCAGTGCTTACATCATCCAACAATTTGCCCTCTACACGCAGCTCCCAGGATGCAATGCTGCCCTCAGAGTCCTCTGCGTCAGGTTTGGCAGGGTTGAAAGTGTTTGAAATGTACAATCGTAGTTTCCGCTTTTGCTTTAAGAGAAGAGACAGTTTGAGCTGTACCCACATTTTCCATATTATTGCTAACTATGCTAACTATATCTCACTGAAATGTGCACTATAAATGCAAATCACATACCTTCATGGTCTTTGAGGGATCTATGTATATCTACCCCTTCCCATAATGGTTGGTCAAGTTTGCGCTCAAAAGGCCAGGAGGGGTTTTTTTTTTTCCCCCATGTTTTAAGCCTGGGACTCTGGCACCAGTTCACGGATCTAATGAAAAGGCATTGTGCACAAGTAATTCTGCAATCAGGTCTTGTAACAATTAAAGGCATCATCCATTGTAAGATGTTTTCAAAGCAGTTTGATGATATTTTACACGTATGGTCTATGATACAGTCTAAAGATTTTCCCTGTAACTTTCTCATTTATTATCAATTTTGTGGTGCTAAAAATCAGGTTTCTGATTTTCAACTGCTTTTGTTTCAGGACCCATATTTTATTTGACATAAGCATTCTTTATCATACAATAATACATTAAAAAAAGCAAGATTATATAACTATAACATAAATCAATTTTATAAATGCAATTCAATAGACTTACTAAATTACAATTATTATATTTATATAATTAATTATTATAATAAAATTAAGACCCTGAAGTCCAACAATATGAAAATTATTAACATAAGGCTGTCAATTCAGAATTTTGGTTTATTCATACATTTTTCATTTCAATTGTTTCATGCTCTTGGCAGATGAACATCCACTTCCTAAAACACATTGTTGTTGTCATAAACCATTTTTATCCACAATGCAAGTGAACCCATATTTAATGTAATCTTTTTTTACCTTATGATGATAATATGAAAGGTAAAACTCCATTATGAAAACAGTAATTATTCATATTCTGACAATTAAAGATATACTTTTTTGTAATATGGGCCTAGACTATTGGTAAATGTAGACATTTACCAATAGTCTAGGCCCATATTACAACCAAACCAAGTCAATTAGTACTTGCAAAATGATTAAATATGAAACCATTACGAGATTTCACCAGGCATTCGGACTACTTTACTAAGTCAATGACTGTTTTAGATTGTGATTCTCGTTTGTGACTTGTTACTGAAACAAATCATGTATTTCCTTGCAAAATTTTAACCTTATGCTCTCCTGATTTTCACAGTGTTGCATCATTCTCTCCTTCCCATGTGACCTCCAGCATTTTACAAACCTCATCATAATGAATGAACTCTTTTTGGTTTGCCTGTAAACAAAACCCAACGAAGACTTTGGGAGGATTAGCCATTTGAAGCACCCACATCCTCTCCAGTTCCTGCTATTGTGGCGTATTACAGTGTCGCATCCCAATGGAGACATTTTACCAAATCAGTCGTGTGCCTGCACTCATCCCACCTCCCCATGCAACCACACTCCATCACATTCCTTGGGAATCAAACCCTTTTCCACTGACAGAAAATAACAAATACACAAGAGCAGTCTTCGTGACAAATTGGATCCCTCTTGCCCATTCCTTTCACTTTTTTTTGCCCACGGAAAAAAGAAACCAGCACAATTACCTGTACCGTGTGATCACTCTTGACTTGGCACTGAAAATTACGACATGAATAAACAAACAAACACAGACAAACAGATAAAAGCCATTGTGATGGACCTCACCCTCTGAGGGAGAATCTTGTCTGCCATTTTTCTTCTCTTGGCATACGGTATGGGGGAAACAGAGAGAGAACAAGAAAGAAAGAAAAGGAAAGACAAGAGAGAGAGAGAGAGAGAGGGGAAGCGTGTTACTATGGGGAATGAAGCAGAGTCCACAGGCCATCTGCTGAATAACTGGGACCCATCCAGACGTTTTTCCAGCTGTGTGTGTTTGGTTGTGTGTATGTATGTGTGTGTGATCAGAGAGAGAGAGTATAAGAGCAAGAAAAGGACAAAAAGAGGTTGAAAATAACACTTAATCATGATTATGAATGCGTAAATATTCATTTTTGCACACTTTATGGCTGTATGTCTAGCCTTGTTGCTTTCACATCTGGCTGTCTCAGTTATTGTAAAGGGATGTTCACACAGCAATCAAACAGCAAGCTTTTGTTAATATATTGCAAAAATGTTTGTTATTTTTATAGAAGGGGACAGTAAAAATGGTACAATAAAAACCTGTTAACTGTAAGTTATTTTACCACATACAGTGAAAACTGGCTTAACGTAGAATTTTATGTACTTTTACTGTAAAAGACTGTCAAGGTTTTTGCTTTTTTGGAAGTAAAAACTATAAATTACTACATAATTTACAGTGAAAAAACAGTAAGAGGACATTCCCAGAGGTTCCTGCGTGACACATTCTTCTTCTTTTATTGTCCATAATGCATATTAGGGTGATTTGTGTTATTGTATGTTATTTAGTTAATGTTTATTGAATTATTATATCGTCATGTGTGCTACCCTGATGATGTTTGTCTTTTACGTAGGACCCGTCATTAGTGTTTGCGCCTTGTGGCTTTCTGTTTTACCACCTGTATTATTATGGTGGTTATCAGTACATTTTAGGGTACATTTTAATTGAAATAGCTATGTTTTAACATGATATCACTTAATCAAACATAGGGTTTTAAGTTGTAAAATATACAGGTAACAATATGCCAGCCAGTAACACTGGAAACATTGTCACCATATTTTTTACAGTGAATATCTGGCAACCACAGCTGCCATTTTTATTGTTAATGTAATGGATTTTTTTTTACAGTGTAGAAAATCAATTAAAAACCAGCTCTGATCAACAAGAACATCTTCTGTTTGTGTGCAGCCCATAACATTTGTGAAAAACAGATCTTTGTGGTCCAAATGTGTGAAAATACTTCTAAAATGGGTCCCAGCATCAATTTGAACCACAAAAATTTAGTTGCATCCAACTGCTGTTTTCAGAAAGACAATTCTAATTTCTAATTTCTCTTCTATCCCCAAACATGACGCATATATTTCGTTAGTGCAGAAAAGATTTTCCATAGACAGACATGCCACACTCCTATGGACACCGAGAGCTCCTCAGGTCCAGAGCTGAGGAGCACATGACCCTGTTGGAGCAGGAAATGTCTGTCCTCATTCACATCCACTCCCCCTCTGGAGTATAAACTTTCTCATGGTCCGACTCGTCCACCCTAAGCCACACTGCTCCTCTGGGAGAAGCTGAGAAACAGAGACTGAGATGGGTGGGGGTGTGAGAGTGAATGCCTCGACACTCGTCACGTATTCTTGATCTAAAATTAATAATTAATGCATTCAGGTGAATTAAATGAGCGTTTACTGAACGTAGGTCAACTATAAGAGAGAAAAAACATTCTGAATTAACACAAACGGCATGACAGAAGGGTCATGCAGCCCACACACAGCTAACTGACCGCAACCGCATGTTCTACTTCACATGCACTGCAACAGGACATTCATTCTCAGGTCATGTTGACTATTGAGTTCATTTAGTAAATGTACATTTTTATTTGTTTTTACTTTACTTTAATCTGTTACCTTAAGTGCACACATGCATTTGGGGAAATATGCTTCAGTCAAGTTTGAAGCTGCAAACGGGAACAAACCAATCAGGCAGGGACATCACAAAATGTCAAACTAACATGCAGCAGAATAAACAGCCTACTTGAAGGATCCAACTGAAGGATCTGATTGAGCGTCTCTCATGTCCATCTGTCTTGCAGATATCTCATTTGTTGCTGGAAATCCAAGTGGTTTCCTATAGGTTGATTTGGGGTACCTCTAGTTAGTTATTTAAACATAATTTTTCAGTAACAGCCGATATTGTACACACATACGTATATATAAGCAATATCTGCAAATATGTATATACACTAATCTTTAAAGGTTTGGGGTCAGTAAGATTTAAAAAATTTTTTTTAGAAAATAATAATTTTATTCAGCAAGGACGCAAAAGTGACAGTAAGTTCAAAGAATCCTGAAAAATCTATCATAGTTTCTACAAAAAAATCTTAAGCAGCGAATACACTGCATAAATGTTTTTTGAGCAGCAGATCAGCATATTAGAATGATGTCTGAAGGACTGTGAGACACTGAAGACTGGAGTAATGAATGTTGCTTTGATCACGAAATAAAATATATTATTTATAATATTTTATTATAATATTATATATATATATATATATATATATAGATAAACCGGATGTTTTAAATTGTAATAGTATTTTTACAATATTCGGTTTTACTGTATTTTGAACAAATGAATTCAGCCTACATTTAAATGGCCTTTACGGTCTTCTAATGTGCACTTTAATTATGTAAAAACACTAATAATTTAATAAGAGTAATTCTCAAAATGAATATCTATTGTTCATACTGTACACTATAATGTTTTGATGCTAAAACTCATGTGACCATGGACCACAAAAACCAGTCATAAGGGTAAATTTTTCGAAATTGAGATCTATGCATCATCTGAAAGTTGCATAAATAAGCCTTCCATTGATGTATGTTTTTTAGGACAATATTTGGCTGAGATACAAAATTTGAAAATTTGGAATCTGAGGGTGCAAAAAAATCTAAATACTGAGAAGATCGCCTTTAAAGTTGTCCAAATGAAAATCTTAATCTTACTAATAAAAAATTAAGTTTTGATATATTTACAGTAGGAAATTTACAAACTATCTTCATGGAACATGATCTTTACTTAATATCCTAAGAATTTTTGGCATAAAAAAAAATTGCTAATTTTGACCAATATAGTGTATTGTTGGCTGTTGCTACAAATATACCCCAGCGACTAAGACTGGTTTTGTGGTCCAGGGTCAAAATTGGTGAAATGTTTTAATGTTTTATTTTTTGAATTTATGTAGACAAAATTGTATAGATTAGGCATATTTTTAGATTTAATAAGGGCCTTTTATTGGTTATTTGCCATGACACAAAAATAATTATTGGCTTATTTGCATTGGGCAAAATGTTAATATCGGTGCATTAAGCAGTATTGCAAGATGATGAAATTCTGGCCAAGAATGTACTGGGATAAATGTTTTGTATTTTGATAATCCAGGTCTAACATATGTTAAACAATTTAAATTTTCTAGCAAGATCTGTTGAATTCAGTAAGCTGCCCCTCAGTAATCACAACTGACACTCTTACAAGCATATACAGTTGAAATGAAAATTCAAGGACAAATACAGTGCAAACAACAAGACCTGAAAAAACTAACAGCAAATTCCAAACATCACTTTCACGCCCTTGGGAAGGGAATGCTATTAGCAGGGTTGTTTCAAATGAAAATGAGCAATGGAATCCCTTCGTGAAGGTCCTTTCTGCAAGGCTGTTAGCGAAGTCGTTCGTGCAATCATGACTTTAAGTACACAGTTTTGCCGTATGTGATCACATGATCCTGATGTGTATGTAAAATGTTTTGGAAACAAATGCCACACAGACAGCAATGTGAATCAAAAAGATTCAATATCTGACACTAGGTCTTAGCAGCTACATCAATAGCTATAAACAAGAGTTTTAAAGTCAAGCTAATAGTCCAGTTCTGAAAATCAAGTGTCAGTGACATTTCCAAGTACAGGCTGTACCAAAACGGACACATACAGTATGAGACAGTAATCTCATTAGTAAAGTAGTAGTAAAGTAGTAAAGTCTTCTACACTTCTGAGTAGGAAGGGCACAGTGATACTCTCTTGTGAAAGGCAATATCTGTGCCTAAGTGATTACCTGTTGCGCTATTAATATGCTCCAAGTATTATTTTGGCATTTAATAGCGATCAAACGGTTGCTGTCTAAAGATAGAGCACCTGCACTAGCCAAACATAAGATATTTCAGTCACTAGAGAGTGCTATACTTGGCAAGAGCTTGCTGGCAAAAAGATTACAAACCTTAAAGGGATAGTTCACTCAAAAACTGAAAATTTTATGTTTATATGCTACCCCCGGGCATCCAAGATGTAGGTGACTTTTTTTTTCTTCAGTAGAACACAAACGAAGATTTTTTTATCTCAAACCGTTGCAGTCTGTTAGTCATATAATGTAAGTGGATGGCTATCACAGCTTTGAGAATAAAAGAAACATACACAAACCAAACCATATTAAACCCTGCGGCTCGTGACGACAAATTGATGTCCTAAGACACGAAACGATCGGTCTGTGCAAGAAAATGAACATTATTTATATTGTTTTTTACCTCTGATTCATGCAATGTCCGAACTGTCCTGAGTGCGTTCTCAAAAGCCGGTGCTTGACGCGTCTTCTTCTTCTTCTTCTTCTTGCTTTACGGCAATTGGCGGACTTATAAGTGCATTATCGTCACGAGCCACAGGGTTTAATATGGTTTTGTCTGTGTATGTTTTTTTTAACTCTCAAAGCCATGATTCCCATCCACTTACATTATAAGACTGACAAGACTGCAACGGTTTGAGTTAAAAATATTTGTTTGTGTTCTACGGAGATAAAGTCACATACATCTTGGATGCCCTGGGGGTAAGGAGATAAACATCACATTTTCATTTTTGGGTGAACAATCTCTTCAATTAAATTTCATTCAGGCATACAAAGTGCATCAAAACCAATAAGTCCAGTTTGCCCACATGAAAGGCTCTTGGAATACATGTTTATTATTTCTCATCAGTTGTGTGCAGAAAAAGTGCCACTCACTTTCTGGGACGGTTCTGGACGGGGGGAGGTTGCACTGGCTGGGTTGGGGCAGGACGTTTTCGGTTGGGGTCTAGGGCTGGGTTAGGCATCCCTGGTCGAATTGGTGGTGTTCCGCCATATGGAGGTCCAGGAGGCCCCATGGGAGCGCCTTGATGGGGCATCCGTGCCCCTGAGGTCATCCCTGGACGCTGTGGAGATGAAAAAAATGTAGACTAAAGGTCAGATACCAACACATTTCTTTGTTGAACTCATTTGACATGTTATACGATGTTATCTGTCTGACACACAATACATGAAAATACATGCATATATTCATATATGCATATTCATCAAAGTTGTAGCTTTTAAATCAATTACAGCAAGCTGACATAATGCACAAAGACTCTTTTGAGCTAAGGCACTATAGGGCGCTGTTATGAGCTCCTCCAGTATCTGAAGCAGAATTAGGCCAGGGCCTCTCACACCTGTGCCTGTCACTTCAGAAGCGACAGCTGCTCGCCCTCTACTGAAACACAGAGGTGCTGGGTAAGTCAGCCTAATGCAGGCTAAATGACAACTGTGCAAACTGTGATGTCAAATAATGTCTCATTTCATCTAGTCCACATACATTGTGCTTTCTGGAATTGGAAATGTGTTTTTTGGGGAATGTCATTTCCATTTTTTCAATATAATTCTGGATTGATTTGTATTGTGAAACTGCTATATGAATAACTCTGAATGGAATTTTTTTTAATTGAACATCAGCAACGCAATACAGCATTTATTATTCTAGGCTATTGTTAATACATCTACAAACGCAAATACATTCACATTTTTTGCATAAATTTATATAAAGTATATTCCATAAGAGAGTTTCATTTAATTTAGTGATACAAACATTAGTTAACATAAAAACAACATTATATTTATAAATTAACATTAACAGATTAATAAATGTGAATGTGAAAAGTGCTATGTATAAATAAATTAAATGGAGTTACTTTTTTTAATTGAATATAGCAATATTCAATTCATCAACAGTAGTTAATGCAATAGCTAAAATGAAATATAAACAATACATATATAGTATTTATTATTGTAGGTTATTGTTCATTTCTACATACAAATACATTTACATTTTTGCATGCATATACATTATATTTCATAATTTAATATATTGATACAAATATTAATGGACAGAAACAGTAGTATATTTATAATTTAACATTAAAATTGATTAATAAATACTGTTAAAAAGTTGTTTATTGTTAGTTCACATTTATTAATGTAAAAAAATCGAATCACACCGTAAAGTGTTACTCGACTGAAGAGCAATATTGTCTTTAGGTTTTTGTCCTGTTATTATTTCTCAATGCAGTTTGTGTGCTGCAGAGGAGATTTGAGGTCTGTTGTTCATGACTCATAATGGCAGAGTCACAAAGTCCCTGTGACTCTCTGGATGTGCACCAAAGTTGTGGAAACATCCAGAATGTGAGCCAACGTCCCCAGCTCCAGTCCTCCCTATAGTGCGGGTACAGTACATCTCTGCCAGAGATGCTCCCGTATGGTGCTGTGACCCTCACGACCCGATCATCGCTTCCCAAAGTAGGCCAAGCTCCAGAGGTGTCCAGGCCTGGTCCAATCTCAGAACATCTGAGTGAGGAGGCAGTGGGTTGTGAACATGTGGACGCTACGGGAACCGGTGCAGGTCTCTGCACGCCTCTGCCAATCCCTGGCTCTCAAGGTCGCAATGGAGGTGTTCAGGGCACAGGAGGAGGCCGCAGCACTGGACTATCACACAGGATAGGTTTCTCAACACTTTCTCGGTACTGCTGTGCCAGAAATATACTACATATCTGTTCAGAGATACCAATTTTGTAGATACCAATATTATTGTTCTCAGATCAATCACAAAGTGAATCTTTATTAATGGAGAAAAAAATCAGAGGGTTTGAGATTTTTAACCTTCACCACATGGCTTAAGGCCAGCTTTGCAAGTTTGTAGTACAACCTGTTAAATAATGAAAATGTATTTAACAGGTTAGAATGGTTATAACATTTTAAATAAATAAATAAAATAATTGTACATGGTCTGTTAGCAATCATAGGCCGAGTGATCTCTCATTTATAAACCATGGAGAAGTTTGTGATCTCCAGTAAACACTCATGAAGAGTCTGCATTCAACCCCAATCCATCAATTTATGAAATATCTATACTTTCATATACATCAATAGCCCTTTCTGGAATAATATTTCCAGTGTAAGTGCTTTGTTAAATAATACATGGCAAAAGCAAAGCTAATTGAGGGTTAGGATGTCTTGAAGGTTGTGTTTTAGCAAAGAAGCCTCTAGAAACAATACCTTTTATTTGGTCTGATATCAAATAGCACTAGAAAATAGCTGCACAACCACCAAAAGTTCTCAAAAGTCTCCATGAACCTTTCATTTGTCCATATTTTTATGCCGTAAAAGCCCTGAAACACATACAATCAAGTTTGCTTCCACTACATTTTCATGACTGGGTAAAATACAGCAGGATTTTTTGTGTGTGTGATCTACCCTTAGGGTGCTCCTGCTACACACCCTCCTCTGCCTGCACACACACCAAAAGAGCATCCTCTGTTTCATACTAGTGCTCGTCCCTCAAAATACAAGTATCTCTCACACTTCCAGTACCGGAGTTTCTCTTTCTTTATCCTCCTCCATATGTTAAAGACAATAACCTTTCACCCTTTCTCCTACACGGCAGTTCCTGATTTTTTTATCATATAGAAATAAACGGATAACACCCACTGCATCTTATTTTTCCCGTGAGCAGAGCCATTGACACACTTCCACATGCACAAACACGCTCGCTCTCTCACTCACCACTCCATGGACGAGAAACTCAAACAGTTTACTCTTGGTGGCTTTACGAGCTCCTCCGGTAGAATCCTCCATGTCCATTTATAAAACCCCCAATCTCTCTTTTGTTCCCTCTATTTCCCGGGTACCTCTGCCTCTGTATGCTTCCCTCACTTTCCCTCTCCTCCAAAAGAGAGTGCTCCCTCCCTCCTTCTCTGCACTCTGACGTTCCTTTTCTCCACTCTCTCTCTTTTTAAAGCATGTCAGTGTGTGGCCAGAGTCGAGTCTCTCTCTCTCTCTGTTTTAGTGTAGCTTCCCTCACAGACTGTGGGTTGGGAAGGATGGGGGTCTGTGAAGGGGGCTGTCGCTGGACCACCGATGTGTAGTGGAATGCTGCTGAAAGTAGCAACATGGCAAACAGGACTATAAAAACACAAATATGGTGCTGTTCCAATAGGCGGTTATGTGGCGGTAAATGATCCTTTTGCTCTCACAGCTGGTTATTAAGTTTGAGAATTATATCAGGGTAAAGTGTGAATGACTAACACTAGGAAAACTCTGAAGGAATGTTTCTACCGGCAGGCATGTCGGTATGAGTTTGTCAGTAAGCAATTAAAGGGATAGTTCACCCAAATTTAAAATTCTGTCATCTTTTACTCATCCTCATGTCATTCCAAATCTGACTTTCTTTCTCAGGGAACACAAAAGATATTTTGAAGAATGTGAGACACCAAACAACATTGAACCCACTAATTTTCATTGCACTGACCAAAAAAAAAAGTAAATGATTTGTGATGAATTAACTATCACTTTAATGAAAGCACATTTTTGGACTTTCAGAGGCAGGTGGATGTAAACATGCTGTTAACTCTTTCAGATGATCCAAACATTAATAGGATGAGATATTGCATGACTACAAAGTTTAGCAAAAAATATATCTTCTTTTTTCAAAGATTGGTTCAAAGTTTGTAGGTTCAGGGGCAAGCTGTTGGGAAAAAAGTTGGTAAATCTTCATTAATTGTTAAAATGCAATTTGTAAAAATCTCCACAATTAAAAACAATGATAATTACAATAAAAATATTCAATAATAAAAATATCAAAATATGATTTTTTATTTTCAATTATTCTTCATGTGGATACTTGACATAAGGCATTGTACTGATTCGCAAAACATTTCATGCTGACTGAACCAACTAAGCACATTAAAAAAATATATAAAAATAAAGAAGAGAAAGAAAAATCTCTTCCAATAGTAGAAGACCCCCTTTAAGGTCCCCCATAAAAGCTAATATTGGAGGGTGGCAATGTCCCACTCAATCAGAGTGAAGGGGGTGCTGGGGGGGGTGGGCACACAGACAGGTTTTGGGAAGACATGAGCTTGATTATCCATGTGTACAGGTGTTAATGAACTTTACATTTTTTTGTGCTCTTAGATTCATATTTTCTAGTCCAACGCACATTATAAGATCTCTTTATGAGAAAAGCACACTGCCTAGCCTAGTATTTGTGGTAAAGGAGTACATGTGATGTGGTATTGCTGAATGGATAGGCCTCCACTGGAATTACAAACTTCAGTATTGCAAACAACACAGTCTGGAAGCACACAGACACAATGCTGAGCAGATGTTGGGCTCAATGAGGATGTTCATCAGCAGTGCCATATAAGTTACAAGATACATCAGCATTAAAGCAGCTGAAAGAAGTTTTGAGACAGACTATGTTGGTTATAACCAGACATGGTATTTCTGAGCTATACAAAACTGTGTAATCATATGGAGGCAAAAAAGATGAAGCATTCCTAACAAATAACAACTGAATGACATGAGTAATAGTTCAATTGACAGGTGCCAATCAAGCGCGCAGGATTGTTTATAGTCTCATGATATTGTCAATTAGTATCAATGCATGAAATCGGCAAAATTACAATAGTATACTCGTCTGAATAGGACTCTCGTGCTAAACAGAAACGCGTTGAAATAATAAATGCTGAAAACGCATTTGCGGTAGACTGAAGCGGATAATGACGCGATGCGGTGGCGTTGCATTCCTACCTTTCTTTCCATTGCTGCAAGTTTGATGCTCTCAGTTCAGCTGAAGAGCCGAGACCCCCGAATTACACGCGGTGGATGTCCGGCAACTTCTTCGTTGTTCCAGACAGATTCTCGGCTACTCCCCCCTCCCCTGGGAATGAGAGCTGGATGGAGGGATGCTGGCGAGGAAGGCCGCCGTGTCTGTGATTTCAGTCGGGCTCTGGCGGCGATGAGTGCGGCAGACGCAGGGGCGCAGGCGCGGGGATCGTCCGACACAAGCGATTCAATGAAGGATTAAGGGAACGTCGTCAAACTACAGAAAATGAAAGCAATCGGTGCATTTCGGTCACATTGCTGTAAAACGCACTTCATCATATTAACAATAAGGGACATTTTCGCTACTCGCCACGATAATTAAAATGTACACTGCAACAGAGGAGAAATTTTCCTAACTACAAGGATTTTAGTGAGTTTTAAATTTAAAACGATGCCTACTCCGCATTCATACCGACTTTTACATATATTTAATATTTACATACATATTTACACTCCCCATACACATATACGCATATTTAGTGGACCCAAAGCTATTTGGATATCTAAAACTGACATGATTCATAAATAATGCATGGTTGTATTTCTATTGTGTAACAACGCGTCAGAGCATGGCATTCATCATTTCACTATAAAAGACTTAAGATTTAAAATGGTAAAACAAAATGTATAATGTTTGAAATGAAGACACTTATTTTGATACTTTTCAGTTTTCACTTTTTGGACATTTTCTTTCAAGAACTTGTTGTGACATGTCCATGTAAATGCAATGAACTACACCTGTGCTTTTCTATTACACGCAAAGTGAACTTAAAGGAAACTAACTTGAAATTCATTAAATTACATTCTGATGCCAGTCTGTTGAAAGTCATTGGAAAGAGGGCTCAGGAAAATTTAGTTTCTTTGCAGATGCCACTTGGTACAATATTTTTTATAATTTAATGGCACTCAAACATTTTATTTCATGGTCCAAAACTGTTTTAGGGGCTACAGTACACACTAAATTGTGTGCCGTTTTGCAAAAATGGACAAATCAGTTGCAATATGAGCAGCGGTAAAACATTAAAAAAATGCCAACAGTCACCAGTAAATAAAACAATGATTTAATAGATTATATCTCCATTTCAAAAGCCTTATTGTACACAAATTATTTTAATTGTCCCAACATATAAGAGCAGCTCTACCTGATCTGCTTTAGTACAGTTTGTGTCTGGCAGACGTCCAGACGAACCCCACTTGAAACTCAAACACCATCAACTCACATACCCTCATACAAGCAAGCCCCAGTTTCACACTGGCAGCATGCACATGAGGAAAAAAAAAAAAAGGAGGACAGGCACAATCAGCATCTCTAGTTTTCGTTTAAAAATCAAATATGTAGCATATTCCTACCTGTGACACAAGCATAAACTTGGTGCAGATGAAAAATAGCAAAAAAATGACCTCAGAGATGTTTCCCTGAAATCCCAGCCTTCAGCAAACCTGAAAACTCCAAAAATCCCAGGAGACATTGCCACTGGCATTTGTGAGTGAGCAAGTGCAAAGAATCTTGTATACAGATGAATCTGTATGTGCGCAAACATGTATATGCTGAATATGAGTGGACAGAAACACCCATCAATGGCGATACACCCCAAACGCAACAAAACTAAAGAAGATGGTGATGCCCACGAGTGAGGCGGTGGCAGGTGCAGTGAAGAACTGCCGGTACTGGATCTGGAAGTACCAGAGCACAGACAGCATAAGCACGAACAGAGGCACCATGAGGCTGCCCACGTTGAGCGCCACATGCACCTGGTCATTAGCGCGTGCCCCGGCAGGCAATGCCCGAGTGGCATGCTGTGAGATGTGGCAGTGCAGAACACTGTTGTCGGACAGGTTGAGGGAAGCCAGCGTCTGAGCATCGTCCTGAAGGAGCTGACCCTGGTAAATCAGACGTACCTGGTGCTCCTGTCCAGCAAAGTAAGTCCTGAAAATATAATCAAACACACAGATGTTTATATACACAGAAATACAAACACCTACACATGCTGCTTGACCTGTTTAAGCATATTAGAAATTATTCATGCATTTTAGGAGGGGTGATCCTTTTTCCCCCTAAGTGAAAAATTGAGGAGGAAAAAAAAGGGGGTATGGTGATTAAAGGAATAAATACAAGAATGCTGGCTGTAGTTACTTTGCACCCTGAAATGAAGACGGACACAGTTTGTTTTATCCAGCTTTTACTCTTATGTATTTTACTCTCCTTATAAACACCAAAATGAAAGATTAAAACACCAACATGTCAAAAAAAAGGAAAACAGATCACTGATTGCGAAAAAGGATCACATCCTTGGTCCGTATTTTGGTGAACCACCTTTTTGCTTAATTACAGCCTGTTGGGAATGTCCGTCTCTACTAACTGAACATATTAGACTTGACAGCTCAAGTGCAGTTAAATTTGATTTGGACTGTTTGTGGACTGCAGTCGTCAGGTATTCCAAGATTTTCAAGGGGGTGTAAGTCTGGGCCTCTGACTAGGCAGTGCAAGGACATCACCTTTTTTCATTCAACAACGGTGTGGTCAGTTTGTGTGTGCAGGGTTTTACAGACATGACATTTTTAAAGTAAATTTAAACTGAAGACTTTTTAATACCGCCTTATATGAAATTTAAGACCTAAACTTGTAATGGAAATACATATTTTATTACATATATGTAATATTTAATGTGTTCAACGTAAAAGAAAACAAAATATCATCGCTGTAATAAATTATATTTATTACTAAGATATACAGTGAACCTTTCATATCAGCAGACATTTTCATCAATGTTCTATCAGCTTTTACATACTTAAATCGACATTTTTTATTTACCTTTACAAAGGCCTATTTTACAAATGCATAAATAATGTTTTGATATATTAAACATAAATGTTGAATACTGATATTTGAAATTTAAATAATAAAAAGGTACTTTAAATATGAAATTAAAACACCAGTAGGTGGCAGCAAGTCACTGCTAATAAGCGAGTCATTGCGATTGAACCAAATCATTTTAACGGTTGATTCATTCAGGAAGGAATCACCGTCATGTTGCTCAGAGACGCACAACAGTGCTGTGGCTGTTTGGAATTATTTTTGTTGTCGAAATAGTGCAAAAACAGCCAATATGGTGTCTAAAACTTCTTAACTTCTAGTTTATTGAAATGTTGTAAAAAATCAATATCACATTTAGTAATTTTTGGAGAAAAAAGGGCACACTTCCGTGTGAACTTGATTAACTATAAGTGGTATGAATATACACATTTTCTGCACCCATGTCTTGAATTTGTTATCATAGACTGAATCATTCAGTGAAGAAAGACGCTCTCAAGGCGCACGTGCCTAGTGTAGATCACGTAATCGTAATACATGATGTGCACGATGAGTGTGTTGAAGCTTTTTGAGCGTGGGAATATTCAGCAAAATAACTCACTTGTCATGGAATGTTACTTAACTATATCATGTTATGAATAAACTAAATATTTTGAATTTTTACCTCAGTGTGTTTGTTCTGTGAGTTTCTTTATGTGTGCCGTACACTCATTTGATTTGATTTCTCCATAAAAGTCTTCCAAAGAGACAGGCAGCACGAGCCTAAATAGCGCGACCTTGATACCAGAAATACACTGTCCATTATCAATCGCTGTTTACTTTGAATGTAATAAAATCAGAAGAATCATTATCGCGTTTCAATGCTTCGCTGGTTATTTTTTTTCTGTCATTTATGTTTTAAGCAGGCTATTTGTCCGGTCCGGCAAGAAAAAAAATAAAATAATAATTTTAAATAGATACAATGCTGACAGCTGAGCTAGCATATATTATTATTATTATTATTATTGACAACTTTAAGAAGATAGTTCAACCTGTATTCTGCTACTGCAATTCTCTCTTGATGATGCAGTTAACTTAACACGGGGGAGAAAAAAAATCTTCGGTCTTTCCAATGATTGTAAACAGTCATTAGGTCCGTCAGATGCAAGATATTTTAGCAGTAATGTGACCAAAAAATATTTAAGACCCATCGAATCAGAATTGAAAGGCACAATATTGTAATTTTCACCGCGGGAGGGCGCGTATTCCGGCGACATCTAGTAGTTTGCTGACGCGTGAGATGTGGAATCATGGAGTTGGCGTTCTTCATCCCCCCACAGCCGACGCAATACGGACAGGGACTTGGGCAGAAATCAGTTCATGATGAGCGAATGATGTATTAAAGTCGTAGAATGAAGCAGGGGGAGGCGAAAGCCATCGAAGCGAAACGTAGCGCCTGAACGAGTGACACATGGCTCGAAAGCAGCGGAGCTTTTATTATGACACAGTCGACTGCTTCCGCTCCTTCCGGTCGTGCGTATGTGGGGAAAAAGCAGCGCTGTTTTATCACACTAGATACTTTGAAAGTTCTGTTATAATGCTACTCTGTGCGGTCGACACCTGTCTAATAAAACGCACAACATATCAAAGTGTCTTTGGTGTTTCCATGTTTTCAACAAAACAAAACCGGAAATTGAGGGGTTATGATGTCATTGGCAGGCGACACAATGACACTAAGGACACGGTTCCGTGTCACTAGTTAAAATTGCTAATTTCTCTGGATTTAAACATTCTTTGAAATATTTAGGATAATGTAAGTACACAAGTCAGCAAAAAATATAACACTGTTATAGTAGTTTTTGGATATTTTAATAAAAAAATCTTACATATTGTTGAATTGGAAATTTTAAGACTTTTTAAGGCCTTTTATTAGGAAAACGTTATTTAAGACATTAAGACTTTTTAAGGACCCGCAAACACCCTGTGTGTGCTTTGGGTCATTGTCACGCTGGAAGGTGAAACTTTTCCCATTGACAACTTTATGGCAGAGAGCAGCAGATTTTCATCAAGAATTTTATGGTATTGTGCCCCATCCATTTTTCCTTCTATCCTGACAAGTGCTCCAGTCCCTGCTGCAGAGAAACACCCCCATAACAGGATATTACCACCTCCATGCTTTACTGTAGGAATGCTGTTATTTGGATGGTAATTCAATTTGTCTTATCTGCCTCAGAATCTTCAAGGTAAAGATTCATTTTTTTGGCAAAGCTCAGTCGTGACTGCATGTAGTTTTTTCTTGAGGAGTGGCTTTTTTCTTGCAGCCCTCAAATACAAGCCACATTTGTGGAGAATTTGTGATATTGTGGTCACATGCACACAATGACCACTCTTTGTTTATAAAATCCTACAGTGGCTTCAGGTGCTGTAGGACTCTTGGTGACCGCTCTGATCAGTTTCCTCTGCTCTTGCATCTGGTTTGAGTGACGTCCTGATACAGGTAGGGTTTGTATATGTACCATACCTCCACGTCTTTGAAATGTTTTTGTATCCATCTCCTGACTTGTGCCTGTCCACAACTTTATCCCAGAGATCTTTTGACAGTACCTTGGCGCCCATAGTTGATTGTTTGCTTCAGTTGCACTACCAAGGACTGAAATGCTCCAGGAAAGCTCTTTTCATGCTGAGCTAATCAAAATGACCACAGTTGAAAGTCATTTTTAGGAGGGGGTGATCCTTTTTCCCCACTCAGTGATTCTGTTTTTTATTTTTGTCTGACATGTTGGTGTTATGTCTTTCACTTGGATGTTATAAGTTGCACTGAGTAAATACAGCAGGATAAAACAAAAACTGTGTCCGTCTTCATTTCAGGCGAAAAGTAACAACATGTGCTTGTTTTAAAGGGGGTGATTATTTATTTATTCACTTATTTTGTTTGTTTATTTATTTATGTATGTATGTATGTATATATATATCAAAAATAATTGCTTGTAGATTCTGATTTTAAGCTATGTTAACTTTGATATAGTAGGAGTTTATACGTTAAATGTTTACTATATCAATCACAGTTCAAATCACAATATCACAATTACAATGTCAAAATTGTTGTAATATGATTGGTGTGTAGCTCCAGACAAAATACAATCAACCCCCCCCATATAAAAAAACCCTAATAGCCCTCAGCAATCCTAAAAAAAAAAAAGTTAAGAAAAAAATTATAAAATAAGTTCACATCATGCAAAAATGCAGGCTCAATTTAAATTCTGCAAAAATGCAGGCACAAATTAAATTCTGTCCTCTAAAAATACTGTGCTGATGCAATTTAAACTATTTTAATGCAACATTTTTGGGGAGTTTGGAACATCTGAACCATTCGTTAAAAAAAAAAAAAGAATGAAAGGAGATTATTTGCAAAAAAACGATAACTCCATTGTTTTAAATATTTTTTCAGAAATTACGTATTTTTTATTGCGCATTCAAAGTAATATCAATCAAACTGCAGTTGGGTTGTTTTGATTAAGTAATAATAACTTAAAGGGGTCCTATTATGCTATTTTACAATGTCTGTTTTGGGGGTGTACTAGAACATGCTCTCATGCTTGGTGGTTCGAAAAACGCATTATATTTTACATAATTTACATTATTACAATGCCTCTCTCCCCAGTCTGGCACAAACGACTTGATTAGTTCCGGATTTGAGGAAGGCCCGCCTTCTGAAAAACGAAATGTGATGTGATTGGTTAGCTGTCCCAGTGCGTTGTGATTGGCGAACAGCTTAGACAGTGTTTCAGTACTGCCCTGCCCCTTGCCAAAGCAGCGAGTTCCTTCTGCTCCGGTTTAGTTAAGGATGGCGTCAATATTTCCATATCAATTTGAGCCGGATTCAGACCCCGGAGAATTATTGGCAAAGAGGATTGTGCAGAACCTTTGCACACACGGATATTACAAGACATATTACAGTGGTAACGTTTTTTTTTTTTGTGCACATTGTGTTTTTTACTATGTACAGAGAAGTGCATATGTATTATTTTTATTGTTATGTAATTCTAACATTATAACATGAATTGCAGTGAAACTGTTATACAGTTGAATTTATTTATACCAAAGTTCAGTGTTTCCCAGGCGGCATATATATATATATATATATATACATACAAGTTCATTCTCTGGCAGCAGGAGGCGCTGTTGGAGTGATAGAGATCGAGGTTTCCTCGGTAACGGCTGTACACAAAGCAGAGCTCCGCTCAAAATAACACTGCTTTTTAGACATTACATGCAAGATTAAATGAAAATGACATCCAATTTTCTGAAGACAGTCAGTTTCCTTAAAAAATACAGTGATATAAAAACACCCACACTCAAGGTATGGGAAACACTGTAGTCTCATAATTGAAATGAAAATTCTGCAGATTACATCATTGTCCAGTATTGTACTGTCAGCAATTTATTATAAAAAAGTTTTCATAATTGTAACATACATATTACATACATAATTATTCAGGTGCATGTAATAAACTTGCAAAAACTTGATGCTACAGCAGCTCTTCTTCGTCGTGGTCGTCTTGTCTGTCTCACTCAACCAAGCGTTCCAACCACGACCTCGCCCCGCCCCAGCCCCCAACCATTCGAATTTCCGTAGGCGGGAATTATTTTAATGATATTCTAATGGGCAGCTTTGTGATATCACAAAACCCGGAAAACAAATACTGTAGTGCAAACAAGCTGTTCGTTGTAGTTCTTGAAAAGGGATTTTAAAAAAAAACGAAATATCATGAAATATTGTAAGTTTGAAGATCTTTTTTATCCCCAAACATACACACACACACTGCTAAAATTCAAAAAGTGAAAGCATAATAGGACTTTTTTTTTTAAGTGGCATTTATCGGTTTTTGCAAGAGTGTTTTTAAAATGCTATCATTAGCAGAGATTTTAGGCATTCTGTAAAGCTGCTCAGAAAAGTTTAAAGGGGTTATATGATGCTTTTTTTAAAGATCATTATTTTGTGTATTTTGTGTACCGAATATGCTGAAGCTTAAAGTTCAAAAAAACACATGTTTCAAATACTGTACATTATGTAGGTCCTCTATGCCCCGCCTCTCTCAAACGCTTCGTTTTTCTACAAAGTCCCTCCTTCCGACAAGCGCGGTCTGCTCTGATTGGCCAGCTGACCAGTGCATTGTGATTGGCCGAACACCACAAGCACTCGTCGGAAATGTAACGCCCCTTACCATAATCGCGAGCTTCATCTTTCAAAATAAATGTAAAGACAGGGGAACAGACACAGTAATGATGTATTAGGACACAGCCTCGGTTTAAGGACGGCTTACATCCCACTGTATGGACATGTCTCACATCGCACGCACGACACGGAAAGCACACACACGATGCGCAAAACTCCGCATTTGAACAGTCAATAGCAAATACTTAAACTAATAACAAAACAGTAGCTGATTCAGAAGCGCAGATTGTCATAGCAAAGTCAGAATTACCTCTCCTAAGTTCACGAAACGGTCGTCCATAAATGCATTGCTGTTCTGTTGTAAGTAAAAATATTCCTAAATGCATCTACTTTCGGAAGGCCAAATAAAGTGCTTTTGCTTTCACCTAGAAACACACAGCGTCTCCCTGACATGCTGCTTCAACACTAACTGCGGTTACTGAAACCACACCTTCTTTCTTTGCCTGCACATTTGGGCGCATTATGCAGATATTCCCACATAGTGACCTAGATATGTGGGGGCGTGTTAGAACGAGCCGTTTTAGGGGGGCGTGGCAGAGTCTTAACTTTGATAAAGAATATCTCTTTGGTTTTGAGACTTTAGTCTTTGCAACTTCAGGGATCTTATCTACGCACAATCAGCTTGTAACACTCCAAAGAGAAAGGAAAACTTGAAATCGCATCATATTACCCCTTTAAATTTCCTTCATAACAGTAGAAAACTTCACTGCAAATTTAGTGACTAGTGATTGTGCAGTGATTTTCCTTGAAAACACAAGCTGTCTTCCCAATGAATAACTTCCAAAAATTTCCAAACTTCAATCTGACCTCTCACCTAGCGAAAGGGTGCATTCACCTACTGCAAACATGATGTGGACTCCCACATACTCAATTCCTCATATTTCCACTAGACATTGAAGAACCCTTCTGCCTGATTTTAATTGAATGGTACTGCTTGTAAAAATGGATAATTGTGCCTCATTAGGCTTAAGGATGTCTCTTTTTGGTTCAGTCTTCTGACTGAAAGCATAGTGCTACACACTGCATAGGAAGAAGTAGTGGTGTAGGAACAAAAGGTCTCTGGTCGGTAACTGTGTGGGCTGCTGCTGCAGACATTTTCTTGGAAGAAGCCTTCTTTTTTTATTGACAAAAATATAAGTTGCCTAGTGACAATTAATTCAGCAGGTAGCCAAGGATATAATCAATATGCAAAAATTGAATAAACAACAAAAATGCCCTATGAAGAGCATGAATGGTCACTGTACAACTGGCATCTTGTTATAAGCATGAAAACAGAAGACAAACAGAAGCAGCACGAGAACCATTTAGAATTCAATTGAGAATGCCTGTTAAAATCCAGTTGCATTTTTTAATTTAAATTGAATTGAGGAAGCAAACAGGACATGCAATAATGAACAAAAGTTTTGATAAAATGTACATAAAATAATTATAAACCATCTAATAAAATGTTTATATAGGAGTGAAATATTTAATTCCTTGGTGCAACTACTAATTAGCCAGTTCTTAAAATTTGAATTGCCCGGCCGAGAAGTTTTTTTTTTGTGCCAATTAAAATAAATAAAAACTACCATGTTTCCATCTGTGTGCTGAAATGTGTATTCTGCCTTGAGCATCTTAATCTTATATATAAAAAAACAACAACATTTGATTCCAAAACTTTGATTGATTTCAAAACCAATATTTTATGGTCAGTTTTCTGTTGCTTACCGTTTAATGTAACCAATGGTGTCTTGAGGATTCACCTGTGCTGTCCTCTCTGTATCATTCAAGAACTTCAGCCTGAGCACCATGTTTCTTTGGGTGTCATTCAGTGCATCTTCGGCCGAAGGCTGTGTGGCACTTGGGGCGCTGTCTGGAGGTTGAGTCGAGGGACCCGCTGATTCTCGATGTCTCAACCCATCCCTCCCAATCCCTGCTTCATCCAGGAGGCCTTCCTCTCCTTCTCCAGCCCTACTACCATCCGGGGATTGTCCCGCCGCTCCCGCTTCTGTTCCAGGCTCACTCTTATTGTTCTCCCTGATGCTGCCGGTTGACGAGTCCGTGTTACCAGGGGGGAGCGGCTCCTGGCTGTCAGGCTCTGTGGAGGGGGAGGTCCCTGGGCTGGGTGAGAGGAGGTGTTCAGGGGGTTCAACAGTGTGAGTGGAGGCCCAGGCCAGAACCAGGACGAGCACCAGGAACACCACTCCAAAGAGCAGGGTGACCTCATCACCCACCCCCTCTATTAGAGCCATCCTGGTCTGCTGTGTCCTGGACTAAGGCAACTTCAGACTAGGCACCTACAGCACATGTTCACAATTACTGATGACATTCCTGCCAGTTCATTATTTCAATTAAATACAGGGTCTGCATTATGCACCATTTCAGGGTTTCTACAGTTCTAACTAAGGCCGCACAATAAATCGCATGCGATATTTAATGCGCATCTTTTAAGTAAAGCCGGTTCTGTAATCATATATTATCGTGGTTATGCGGCTCTGTGTAGTAAATGCTGCTCCATGTGAAAGCACACACGTGATGGAGATTTACCGCTGATTACAGAACCGGCTTTACTGACAAGATGAGCATTAAATATTGCATGTGATAGTTCTTAAACAGTTACTTCTTTAAAAGAAAATATCTCCCTTTGCATTGAACTTTGAGCGTCGTAACTTTGCAGATGTTGTTTATGCTCAAACAGCAACATTACACACTAACTAAAGTTAAAAAAGTGAAATCATAATCAACCATCCCTTTAAAAAGACTAATGACATTGTCTGTTTTGGGGTTAATTTTGTTGTGAAATCTGTGAAGTATAACTACAAATACAAAGTTTGTATTTGGTAATGGAACCCTTGTGAAAAAAACTTCCTGTTTTCTTAAAAAAAATAACCATTAAAAAAAAGTTGCACCTGTGGTCTATACAGGTCAAACATTGCCCTTATTTAAATCTAGGCCTTTCAGCATCCTAACAGCTTTAAAATATAACCCAAATATTTTACATGTACTAAGCCCCTCACACTCAAATTGTCTGCTACAGACAATATAAATATATTGTGAAATATGCATGAGCTACAGTGGAAGCTTTAAGATGTAAAAACTTTTTGCTGAATTTGTATTTCAAAGCATTTTTATTTACATTTTTTTACACAAACTTATTATTCAATAAGTATTTTTTTCCCATAATAACCATACCAGGAAAAAATTCCATCAAGAGGAATCTTTAAACTTCCTGTACCTTAATCAAGAATTGACTTTTTTCAATGTGGTTCAAATTTGAACCATCACAGGTGGGTTCAGTTGCTGGGGCAATAGGGAGATAATCATAAAGGCAAGACACCACAGGTGAATAACATACAAATGTTAACTAACATATATCATCATACTTCTCCAGTTGATTAATCACATTAAGACAACTCTTTTGTATTACTTGTTTTCTGAAATGTTATGCTTGAATATGTAAATGATGCATTATCTAATTAAAATGCACCAAATTGCATACATTTCCAGAAATCTGAACATTGCATTAAGCCAGGTTTAAAATTCTTCTTTCATTTTGTTGACACAGAGTTTAAGGTTTTTACAGAAGAGAATTTGGATATCCTTTATTACACTTTAAATCACAAAATAGTCTAGTTTCAGCAGCCAGGGGAAAAAACATTCCTCATGTTATTAGGAAGCAGCTAGTATTACATAAATCAGGCAAATCATATACAAACAAACTCCTCTGTAAAAACCTTTAGAATGTACATGGGAATAAAATTTTAGTGTGTGCATGTACTGAAGTAGAAATTTCTGGCTCAGTGCATGAGAAAAAAATGGAGAAAACAGCCTTTAAAGATGTGTATTGTAAATTAAATCTTAAAGAGTAACCAACACTTTGTATTTGTATATTACTTTGAAATTGTATTTTAGATGTTTTCATTCTACTAGTCTTAAGAAGACTAGTCTAGTGAATACTTGACCAGTGGAAGCCAAATACGCCAATATTTCAAAATTGTCCATCACATGAAAGAAAAAGAAAAAAAAAAGGTTTTGCCTGTAGTGTCTTGCTTTAGAAAACGAAAGCATATAACCACATCTGGATTATTTTAGGGTGATAAATTGGTCTATAAATTTGTTTTTCCACAGTGTGACTGTTAAAGCTGAAATCGAAGGGAAGTCGTGGCCTAATGGTTAGAGAGTCGGACTCATAACCCAAAGGTTGTGGGTTCGGGTCTCGTACTGGCAGGGATTGTAGGTGGGGGGAGTGAATGTACAGCGCTCTCTCCCACCTTCAAGACCACGACTGAGGTGCCCTTGAGCAAAGCACCGAACCCCCAACTGCTCCACGGGCGGCCGCAGCATAAATGCTGCCCACTGCTCCGGGTGTGTGTTCACGGTTTGTGTGTGTTCACTGCTGTGTGTGTGCACACTTTGGATGGGTAAATGCAGAGCACTAATTCCGAGTATGGGTCACCATACTTGGCCACTTCACTTAAATAGCCTCTGTGTACAATCCTTTAAACTGTTACAAGCATAAGCCACAACCTTTGAACAGAGAAACAGTGAAGTGGGTCCCGCAGTTAACCACACATTTCCCCTCTTTAAAGGTGCAGTAGGAGAATGCTAACTTTAGCCTGATAGCACTGAAAGCGAACGTCCCACCCTCCCGGCAATCGCCGTCCAAAGCCACGCCCCCGAACGCATATACGCTCACAGACCAGAACACAAGAGACAACATTACTACAATAGGCTAAGTCAGTGGTTCCCAATTCCAGCCCATGTTCCGAAGTGAAGTAAATTTAAACGGATTTCCCCTGCTCAGGGAGTAGGGAACAATGAACACTGTGTAGGGATCATATCGATTGGAACACAGTTAATGCACCTAGCTCTCTTCCAACGAGCTGGTTCTCTGAATCGGGTGTGTTAACTAAGCGAGACATTCAAAATATGCAGAGCGAGGGTGCGAGGACTGTAATTGGGAACCGCTGGGCTACATCATGTGTCATTCACCAGTGAGAAAACTTTCAAAGTACTACAATACCAGGAAGGAAGATCGGGTTGTTGATGTTTGTCTGCCATCCTCACACTGTCTGCACAGCGTGCGTGAACGCGCTGATGACGTATCCTGTCTGCGCGAACCGGGTGTGCAGAGGTATGCTAATACGTATGTTGACAGGCAGGTAGGAAAACCAATTAAAACGCTCGGACCGAGTGTTTTGATTGGACGTACATTTCTTGGTCCTACGCCTTCCACCGAATATATTTAGACCACTTAACCTAATGATTGCTATCGGGATGTGAAGAGACTTTCAACCAGCATAACAAAAAATGTTTCTGAAGACAATCACCTATTGCACCTTTAACTGTGGACATCAACATATTAGGGGTCGTATTCTCATGCTGCCTGATGACAGCTGCTTTCATTACGCATGCAGTCCACTGCACAGTACATTTCTCAAGAGCAAAGAGGGTAGAATATGTTCCTCAGAATGTGTTTCAAACCTCTATGACTTTCTGTCATTCGTGAAACAAAAGAAGAGAAGTTAGGCAGAACATTACAGTCTGACAGTGTTAATCAATCACTTTTCACATCATCTTACCCCATACAATTAAAGTGAAGAGAAGCTGTCATTTTGCCAAACATCTCCTCTTCTGCTCCACAGAAATAGTGACACGGGTTTGACACAACATGAGGGTGAATACATCATGTCATACTTTTCATTACTGGCTGAGATGCCGCTTTATAAGTAATACCTTTTTAAAAGCATCATTTAAATACACAGGTGTGATCGTACGCATGAACGACAGGTGAATTTACGCGTCTAATCGTGAATTGTAATGGAAAGTTAAGAACACGAACAGGAAACAATACAGATCTCAACAGCCACGTAACCAATACATTCACACAAAAAAAAGTTTAATTTTTTTTTTTTTTTTACAAAAAATTGCCAATTCTCATCTCTTCTAAATCCCATGAGTTTCGGTCTGATAAGTATCAGGTGTGAGTTTTTTTTTTAGTGAAAATCTGTCCGTGAACGTAAAGGCAGGTCAGCGCTCGCGCACCGCTACAGCCACCGAATCAAGCTCGAGAGCAGCTAACACGCGCTCAACACAGCTGTTTCCTTTAGCTACGCATCAACTGAATGTGTCCTCGAAATGAGTGGAATTAAAACTTTGTACAAACATCTCTGAGGCTCCGAAAATGACTTACCGTTGACATATCACATCGTATGATGGTCCATAATTCGCACCGTTTAACGTCTGCGCTTCCTGATCACTGGCAGGAGAGAATGATGCCACAATGACTACTTCCGGTTAAAAAACTTACCTTCAAAATACTGGTTTGACACAAATCCTCTTAGACAACTAATTGTCTAGTCAAAATTAAACCTTTTTTTCTCGATATTTTTAATCACAGATAACTTTACAGCTTAACAATTTTATATTATATTAAAATTATTAATGTATACGTAAACTGACAAACCTTATTCTGTAAGTAGAAAGTATTTAAAGGGATAGTTCACCCCAAAACTAAAAAACTGTCGGAATTTGCTCACTTTTTCTTCAGTGGAACATGAAATATATTTTAATTAATGTCTTAATAGCCATCAAAACAACATTCTTTAAAATATATTTTCTTGTGTTCCGCAGATGAAAGTCAGTCATACAGATTTGGAACGACATGAGGGTGAGTAAATGATGACAGAAATTTCATTTTTGGGAGAAGGGTTTCTTTAAGAAAATTCTAACACTTTCGCTGTCAATGCAGCTGTGCCAAAATGAACAGGCGCTGCTCTTTTAGTGAATAAGTGGTGCATGTATTTTGCAACTAGATCATCTGAAGATGTTGCTTACTGTCTGTCCTTCACACACAGATGCTGATGTGTTGGACACTAAATGACAAACTCGGAGCTGCCACTCGCACCTGATCAGACTGTGTTAATGGGCTGAATCCGTTATGTTTGACAGGCCAGCTTTAAGATCAGGCATAATCCTTTGAAGTCACTCTCAAGATTTACATCTTCAACTTTTATGAGACTTCTCCGCAGATGAGACATATTGGGTTAACAAACTACCATTTCGGTACTTGAACTGTGCGGGTCCTGAAATAAAATAATGTTAATAAATTTATTATAATACTAATAGTAATAAATATGAATTTTTGTTTTTACTAAACTATCTCCTTTGTGTTTCCGCAGAAAGAAAGAAAGTCAAACAGAAATGGAACAACACGAGGGTAATTGAAATGAAGCTGTAACAAACTATTGATAATAATAAAAATATTAATCATACTAATAATCATTTATATAGAAATGACTCCAAGGGTCACGAACCAAAGTTAAAGTTATCGGGTATCTGCAGGATTTTTTGTCTCAAGTTATATGACTTTTCCCCCCGTTTCACATGCAAGGACAAAAATGCATGTCTATTCTGTTTAACTGAAGAAACTTGCCTGACGGATCTTAAAATATTTAGTGCATTGTTTTGTCTCAAGATGCACACTAGTAATGTTTTTTTCTAAGGCATGTTTGTAGAAAGATTTCTAATACCTTTTAAGACTTTTTATGGTCTTAAGTTGGATACAATTAAATTTAAAGGGGTCATATGATGCGATTTCAATTTTTTTCTTTCTCTTTGGAGTGTTACAAGCTTAAAGAAGATGTGTAATGTTGCAAAGACTAAAGTCTCACATCCAAAGAGATATTCTTTATAAAAGTTAAGAGTCAACCACTCCTACCTAAAACGGCTCGTTCTAACACGCCCCCACATGTCTACGTCACTATGTGGAAATATTAGCATAATGCCGCCCAAATGTGCACGCAAAGAAATAAGGCATGGTTTCAGGAACAGCAGTATTTGTTGATGCAGCCATGTCAGGGAGACCGTGTGTTTCTAGGCGAAAGCAAAATCACTTTGTGGCATGCATTTTATGGACGACAGTTTTTTGAACCTAGAAGAGTACAAGGCTGGCTGTGCACAAAGGCTATTTCTAAAAAAAAAAAAAGGGTCAATTCCGACTTTGCTATGACAATCTGGTGCTTCTGAATCAGCGACTGTAAGTATGTTTTGTTATTAGTTTAAGTATTTGCTATTGACTGTTCAAATGCAGAGTTTTGCGCATCGCAGAGTAACGCGTCGTGTGTGTTTGTGTGTGTGTGTGAGGGGAACAGGGTCACTTCACAGGAGAGTAAACTGCCTGTCAGAATCATAGCACGTCAGCTGTCTTAACCGCGCTTGTGTACTGCATCATCACTGTGTCTGTCACGTGACTCTGTTGCCCTTTCGGGCTTGAACTGATGGTAAAACTAACGACATTATTAACTGTCTTGATATTTACTTTGAAAGCTGAAGCTGCGATTATGGTAAGGGGCATTACATTGTGCTTGTTGTGTTCGGCCAATCACAATGCACTGGTCAGCTGGCCAATCAGAGCAGACTGCGCTTGTCAAACACGTTGTGAAAACGACGTGTTTGAGAGAGGCGGGCATAGATGACCGACAATAATGTACAGTATTTAAAAAATAATGTGTTTTTTGAACAGTAAAGCATGTCAACATATTCTGTTACACCAAATACACAAAATAATGATCTTTAAAATAGCATCATATAACCCCTTTAAGACTTTTAAAGGCATGAAACCCTGAATATAAGCCAATTAAAAATGTTAATAAATACTATAATATTATATAAATAATACTCTAATAACGGTGGATATCAGTTGCAACTTGACATAAGGATAGAGTGTACTGTAAGGATATCTTCCTGGCTTGAAAAAAAAAATAAAAAAAATAAAAAAATAAAAGACAAACTAGATTTTCTGCTTTCTCATTTTTAATATTTTTATATATCCATTTTAATATGTATATGTAAACAAACATTTCGATCAATTTCCCCACCTGCTACCTGACACAGACATTCACTCACACAGTCCACTTACATTCACTTCCCATAATAAATTATCTTTCCCTCTAAAGAAAGAGCAAAGCAAATGCACACAGAGAAAGTGGTATGTGGTTGACTAGCACAAAATACATCTTCCATGTTAATATCTGATTTTAGGTTCTTTATGCTGTTCATATCAAGCTTCTCGAATCATGTGAATGTAAGCAAGGCCTCGATATATCAAATCTTTTTGGCTTTAATTGAAATTAATTTTGTACTTATTAAAATAAACTATGATAATACTTAAATATCACACTAGATTGTTGCCTGTCACTGTGACAAAAATGAATATGATAAATCCAACTGGATTCCATAAATTAATTTATTTTTAATGATGAAATTAACAATTTTTTTAAATGCAGCTACATTTACTTGTCTTTTCATAGAAGACTTTCATTAAGCTTTTTGTTTAGAATTTGTCTGAAGATTACAGTGAGGACATATTCATACCCTAAAGGCACAATCTAAAAATGCAACATTCTCCACAATGGAGAGATGAAAACATTATTTAATAACTATCCTGCAGTAAACTTTGTGCATTGCTTTTCCCCTCACATGACACCAAAACGGTTAATCATTTTGAGAAAATAAAATACATAAACACAACCCATTCCTGCATATAATAATTCTTATACATTCCAACCTTTTCTGTTCTGTAACTCCATACAGTTCACATCATAAGACTTTTAATTAACATCCCCACTTATTTCTTAATATATATATCTATATCTATATATACTTCCCTATTTATTTCTAAACCCTCAGGTTTAAAATCAAAGAGCAGCAGTGGTCGTGGTGGCAGCGTCTGAAATACAAATAGCTGTGGCTCATCACCAGACCCCTGCACACTTGTGTCCACATCCATAAAATATACTATACTATACTTGCCCCAAAAGACAAACTTAGTTCCTGCTCCCAAATTTGCACCTAAACACACCAAAATTACAGTGAGGACACAAAAGAGGATGTGGGAACACTATCAAAAGCTAAAATAAAATGCTGGGGAGCATATAATAATAAACCACTCACTCTTTTCACCCCCAAATATACCAAAAAACACTCACTCTGAACAAAATAAATATAAAACGTTTGAGAAGTGCTGCTGATTTTGTGTGATGTAAATATACTGTCCATTGAGACTGAAATGGCCCTTGATCATTTGCTGAGGGAAGTAATATTTGCTTGATGACGTTGAATAAGCTGTATCATCCAAACACAGTTAGACTACATATATTATTTTGAACTTTGCCCAAAAAAGAATGATCTCTGTGTAATTAAAAAATAACAATAACACCCGCCCAAACTCCTTGTGTCAGCTGAAGTTTTGTCCTGAAAACAAGGACTGTTCACATCCTGTGTACAAACGCACATACAGACGCTCACATACACACACGGACACATACGTACACCAAGTCTTTCTGAAAACAACAAAAACTCTTGAAACTGTGGATGAAGCTCACAAACACACGCTCCATTTATGTCGTCATAAAGGAACCTCCAGCAGCTTTTTGTGTAGGTACTGCTTCACTTCCTCTATCCCGTTCAACTTCTCCAACTCCAAATAGGGCAACTGCAAGTAAAATACGAGTAAATTACGTTTTATAGATATTATATAAATATTGTGATTTTTTTTTTTGTAAATTCAATGTGATTTTTGATCATTTTTCCATAATCTATTGCTACCTTAATGATATAGTAAAGATTTAACTCTATTTAGCAAGTTTATTTGATCAAAAATACAGTAAAAATGTACTGTTGTGAAATATTACAATTTAAAATAACTGTTCTATTTTAATAAATTTTAAACAGTAATGTATTCCTTTGATGGTAAAGCTGAATTTTCAGCAGTCATTACTCCAGTCTTCAGTGTCACATGATCCTTCAGAAATCATTCTGAATCAATCTATTTATCCATTCATATACTATTCAATTTCTTGTTACATCAAAGTTGAAAACAGTTGTGCTGATTAATATTTTTGTGGAAATTGTGATACTTTTTTTCATAATTCTTTGATGAATAAAAAGTTAATTTCATGAATCAAATTACATCTTTTTTGAAAGAATTTTTTTTGTCATTATAAATGTCTTTGATGTCTCTTTTGATCAATTTAATATGTTCTTGTTAAATAAAAGTATTAATTTAAGAAAAAAAAATCTTATTGCTATAATTTTCCCCATGCAAACTGATTTTTTTTAGACAAACTCAAAATTATAGTTTTAATATGTATTTTAATATGTACATATAAACTGACTTTACCGATTTTAGTATTCTGTTTTATTTTTAAAGAAAATAGTTGCAATTAGATTAGGTTTGATTACAGATTTGTAATATTTCCTGTAACATAAAACATTATATATTCTGCTATTAAAAATAAGTCGGATACCAAATATTGGTGGGTATCTACTATTTAAAATAAACTAGACAGCATATATGATATCTTAAGCCTGAAGAAATAAAAAATGTAATAAATCAAATATTTTGTTCAGTGTTCACCTGTAGTATGATGTAGCCCAATAACTGCAGGTGACGGTCTCTCATTGCCCTGGATCCGACCAGCACGTCAGAATTATGGCAGTAATGCCATTTATCATTTACAGACATAATAACCCTGCAAGTGAGGAAGGGCAGAAAGAATGGGTTAATTAAAGATAATGAGCAAGACATTCAAGCCCAGATGGCATATATATTTGATTGAATGATTAAGGAAGGACTGACCTCTTCACCTGCTCTCCTGTGGTCCGGTCAACTTCAGGGTTGTCTGGGTTGTGAAGCTGCAGTGGAGAAGTGGCTACAACATCACTCTCGCCACCCTCTGGGTACGAAACACCTTCGTAAAATGTAGTGATCTCACAGTCTGGCCCCGGATTCGCTCCTGTCGCAGCACCTCCCTCATCCTCCAGGATTTTTCCAATGGAGAACTGGAACAGGGAGTCTTGCGGGGCAACCGCTGTCTGAGTCAGGCAGTCTGAGGGGCTACTGAGGGTGGAGCTGTCCTGGCTCTCCAGAGAGTGTTCCTTGGCTAGAGTCGAGTAATAATCTGAAGTGGTGTAATATGGGTTGTAGTCCAGCGGGACCTTTCCATTAGGGCCGACCCTCTGAGATCCTCCTCCTGCTGCTGGGGGACGCATGTGAGCGGAGAGGAAGGCAGACTCCTCTCCTGCTCGTTTGTCGGCCCCTTCCTCAAGTGACTGGGCAAAGGGAGAGAACTTCTGGAAGTCAGTAGTGAGGGCCGCGACAGAGCCAGGCCCCTCCGGAGATTTGAGGTTCAGTACTACACACGCGGTTGAACCTGCTGCTAATGATGCTGCTGGTGTGCCTGTTCTGATGGGGAGGACGCGGCCCGTGCTGTCGATCCACAGCAGGAAATCTGCCATAAGAGAAATGGGACATCAGTGTGTTTTGTTTCATGCAGATGTGTTTTATGAAGTATAGTTTCACAAAGCTAAAGTCAGACTATTCTGTTTTGTTTTCGAAATTACACTAGATTAAAAACGGCTCATCTGCTGCTTGGATCATGATTGAAATCGTGTTTGCCTCTAATTTTAAAACGCAAGAGCACAGGCAAAGCCTTATTGTATAGAAAGATTTCTTTTATGGGTAAAAAAAAAAAAAAAAAAAAATGAATTTCTTATTTGTTTGCTTTGGGTTTGTTTAAATTTCAGTTCAGTAATGTTATTCTACATATTTTTATTCACAAAGAAATGTTGCAGCATTTTGGCTATCCCATCATAATAGGACACTTTTCTTTAATTGGTTCTTTAAAATTAATTTTAACATTAATAATAATAATAAATGTTAGAATTCATGCATAGAATAGCCATGGACAATATTTGGCATTTTTTAATGATCATCATCAGCCAGTACATTTTTCTGTTTGGTTGTTAAGTGTCGGAAGTGGGATTTTGATCTATTTTTGGGACTTTACTTTTTTATTTTTGGGGCTTTAGTTTACTTTGGAACTTTATGATTTAAGTAAACCTTTACGTAAAATAAATATAAACTTCATTGCAGACATTATGTATGTGTTATTTAACCATCTTTAAAATAAATAGAGTGATATCATATAGACCTATATCAGCTTTATATTGGTCAACGGCTACCCTGCTCTCCGGCCATCCAAATATCTATATCAGGTGACGTCTACACAAAAGACTGGATTACAACAACAACAAAAAAAGACCTGTGTAATATCCTGGTGCGAGAACTTCATCTTGTTTGTAGCCGTGTTCACCAACAAGCTGCCGGAGTGCCTCCGCAACCAGACCTTTATAACTGCAACACAAACACACTGAGCTCACTGTTACCTGGACAAACTGATGCAACATCTCTTCTGGATTTCAGGATACTGGCAGATTTCTAAAGTCACTTACCTGTATTTGCGGTTCACCTCATCTGCAGTTAAAGCGTGGTCGAACATGAGCACTTTGTGGCTATCCTGAAGGCGGGGTCCAGTGTAGTCCCTGTATTCCAGCTCTACGGCTGCATCCAGTAGTGAAAGGTATCGACGTACAATCAGGGCATACGGGCTGTCTACAAACAAGTGACAGTAAACACTTTAACATTGTTACAAAAAATTCTAATAAATGTTGTTATTTTGAGCTTTCTATTCACCAAAGAATCACGATTTCCACACAAATATTAAGCAGCACAACTGTTTTTCAACACTGATAATAATAATAATTGTTTCTTGGTACCAAATCAGTTGGGGGGGGGGGGGGGGGTGGGGGTATTAGAAATGCTTCCTGAAGGATCATGTGACACTGAATATTGGAGAAATGGCTGCTGAAAATTCAGCTTTGCCATCACAGCAATAAATTATTTTAAAACAGAAAAAAATTATTTTGAATTGCACTAATATTTCGCAATTTTGCTGTTTTTTACTGAATTTATGATCAAATAAATGCAGACTTGGTGAGCATAAAAATACTTCTTTACAAAAAAAATAAATAACTAAATAAATAACTTACCACCCCACACTTAAACTTTTGTATAAAAAAGCCTATTGAAAGAACCACTTGACTTCTAAAGACTTCTTTCATGAAAATTAATCACAATTCTTTTTTCTGTAAGGTGACTTTTTTTTTTAAATTTAGCTGATCATTTGTAAAGCACACATCATGACAGTTTTTTAATTATATGAAATATGACCTAGGCGTATCTTCATGCTTTCTGGAATTCAGTTTTGTGGGTCTTTTATCAGCAGACTGTAAAATATTGCTACAGTAAAGTATAATTTTAGAGAATTGCACTGAAAATTATGTAAAGAAAAAATAAATCCACCAGCAGAGGTCACTATTGCTATCTGTTCCCTATTATGTATTTGCAAGAGTGTGTACTGGTCTAAGGTAGCTTTAGTGTTTACTTGTGTAACCAGGATATTATAAGTTTCATTAAACATTAAAAAAACAAACACAAAGCCTTGAACCATCTGAGCAAATAAGGATATTTAAAGGCTGACTATTTTATCTTTTCAAGAGACAAGCACTAGTCTTCTTAGCACTCCACAAACATGCCAGTTGGCTTTCAAAACAAGCATTCAGTAATGACGAACTCCAACTCACTGGTGACATTACTGATGAACGATGGAGAGAAGACACGGTGAAGAACAAGCCCAGGAAAATGACCCAGCTGGAACAAAGACATGAGGATGTTTACGGTGGCCAGCGGAGAGCTCAGAGCCTTTAGTTCAAGCACCATCTCCAGCTTGGAGAAAAACTGAGCTTCATTAGCCGGCCGATAACTCATACGACTGAACGGGAAAACAAGTTTCTGGATCACCTAGACAGAGAAAATGCGGAAAGGGGCAAAGTTAAATACAACACATTGCTCATTTGGTTTTATCAGCATTATATAATATGGAAAATGAAAATTTGTTTTTATTTTACTCAGGTTCTTTCCTATAGAAACAACTCTTTAATACTGAAACTGGACACGTTGTCTAACCTTGCTGTCCAAGTATTCACCCTTCTTGACCAAGAAGTCAGCGATAGTGTCTAGTAAGCGCGTTTCTCTGAGACGATGGCGAGCGATGTATTTGGCGATGAGGGCCATGGTGTAAGGCGTAATGCTATCAACCTTTTTAGGCAACTCATCTAAAAAGATAAAAAGGGTTTAAAGTTAATTCCTCATCCCCAATTCAGTTCTTGGCAACAGGAAATTGTGTATCATTTCAAAAACTTTAGTACAAAGAAATAGTTCACAGAACCAAAAATGGCATTGTATACCAAGTGGTCAAAATTGGCCCAGTTAGTACCTGCCGGAAGATGCCGGAACTACTCAGATTACTTCTCTATTGACACATACTCAGCATTTAAAATAATAAATAGCATTTAAATAAATAAATAGAAATTTCAGAATTATGAACAATAATTTCTGTTTGCCTACATTTTCACAATATTACTGTTTTTGCTGTTTTTTGATCATATAAATTCAGCCTTGGTGAACATAACAGACTACTTTCAAAAAAATTTTTTTTTTTTTTTAAAGTTGCTTTTTTTAGTTGCTTTTGAAAGGTAGTGAACATGTAAAATACAGGGTTCAAACATAAATAGTGTCACAACAAGTAAATAATTACACAAGTTTCATTATAGTCTAAACTGTTCCTCTGCCCCCTTCCTATATTTTTCCTTTTCAGACAGAATTACTGTAGTGTAGTAAAATTGTCTCTAATTTTTGCATGCTAACATTATGAAGTAAAGAGTGACAGCCATGACTGTGGCCATGTCTGGTGTCCCATACTTGGAATTTGTCCCATCCAAGTGCACACACAGAGCAGTGAGTAGTGAAACACACACACACACCGTGAACACACACCCGGAGCAGTGGGCAGCCAATTTTGCTGCGGCGCCCGGGGAGCAGTTGGGGGTTCGTGCCTTGCTCAAGGGTCTCACCTCAGTCGTGGTATTGAAGGTGGAAGAGAGCGCTGGTCAGTCACTCCCCCCACCTACACTTCCTGCCGGTACGAGACTCACTAGTACTCGTTTGGGTTCAAGGTCCGACTTCTAACCTTAGCCACGACTGCGCCCACCTGCTGCCACCCAAATTGTTGCGAACTCACCTGCAAGGCTGCTCACAAACTTCTCCTGCCTGTTCTGGTAGAAGAGGTGAGAGCTGAAGATAAGCTCGAGGCTCTTGTTGCTAGCCTCCCTGGCACAAGCTGACAGCATCTCATCCAGCAGAGCCATCTCATGGTCCCTGACGCTGCTAACGCTGGTCAGCGTGTGCTTCACCAGCCGCAGGATCTTCCGGTTCACCACCAGCTGCTCAGGGGAAACTCCATCTGCCGCCCGCAGCGCTCTCCATTTAGTGCGGTAGTAGGAGAGCAGGAGGAAGAGAGTCTGAGGGTGGCGCTCCCGCTCAATGTTCTTCTCTAGCCCTGCGAGACATGATTCAATCAAGGGATGCTGGCTGGACGGATGAAGCTTCATGCTGCTGCTGAAAACCATGGAGATGTCCTTTTGGTTAAACTGGGACAGCCGAGCCTGGGACTCTTCCTCCAGAACCTGCACGATCTGAGAGCCACTGGGCAGCCCTGAGTGAGATGAAGAACACACAAGATCAATACAACAATACATGTTTTTATATTAAAATATTGTCAAGAAACATTAGACTGTAACTGGGTCATTGACATGGCATATGAAGCAGTGTCAAGAGTGTCATGCTACACTTCACCTAAAAGTATTTCAACAACAATCTCATTCTTAAAATGTTTTCCAAGTATTTGGGCACCCTTTTGCTTTAATAACAACATACATAAGATCTGCTATGGAAAACATATTTAGTGTTTGCACTCTACACTTTTTTTTTTTCCGTGATATTGTGTGCCGTTTTCTCTTTCCTTAATAATTATTATTATATTAGTATAAATATAAAAATTTTTAAATATTTATTTGTTTTTAAACTTTTAATAACAAATATTTTCGAACTAGCTATCTACATCTAAAGCCCTTTCAAACGACTTTTTATTTTTATTATTGTTTTTTTTTTGTTTACTTGAATTTTTGATACGTTTCTTAGTATTTGGCCATCCTTTTGCTTTATAACTGCATAATTCAATCTGGACAAACTATTTTGTGTTTGCACTGCGCACTTTGGAACTTTTTGCAACTTTTTTTTCGCCTAATAAATATTCTTGGTAATTTTTATATATATATAGAAAGTCTAGGCTTTCTCTTTTTCTTTAAATAAATGATTATTTTAAATAGTATTATTATTAATCCTTTAGAATATTTTCTAGCACGTCTTTCAATTAACCTGTTTAATGTAAATAATGAAATATGACCTTTTGATGCATTAGTCATGTTCAATGTCAATGTCATTTACTTAATAATCTAAAAACAGTGCAAAACGTAATATTTTAAAGTTCCTTACCATGTTATCTAACTACAGTACATTCACTTTAGCTACTGAACTAAACGTGAAGGACTCACCAAGAGCCGCTACAGCATAAAGGCAGTTAACAATGCTGAAGTTGTCGAACTTGGAGCAGTCATTGACAATGGCATCACACAGCGTCTGAAAATCCTGATTATCCAGAATCTGACGTATGGCGTTCTCCCCCGAAACTCCGGCAGAGGACGCAGGCAAGGCTCCGTCACCTGCTCCTCCACCGCCACCTGATCCGCTCCCACCCACCTGACCTCCAGCCTGCTGCAGCACCAGGAGCTGACCGATCTTCTGTAGGGCAATGGGGTAATGATTGTGCGAGATCTTCCCTGGATTCTGGGTGACCCAGCGTAGAACTTCATCCACCGTGCGCGAGCGATCGATCAGCCGCTTCATAGTGAAGAAGGTGTCGTAGCTCATCTTCTCGTGGATGAAGTTCCATGTCTTCTTCTTGCCGTGGTGCAAATGCGCATGGGGCTGGTAGTGTGGAGGGGGGAGGTGGGTGACTTGAGGGTGTGTGTGGTAGTGCTGGTGGGTCTGGTAATGGGGCCGGTGGGTGTCTAGACGGGCTTGATAAACAGGTGGGTAGCTCTGAGGCTGATGGACATGAGGGTGATGAGGCGGGAGCGGATGATGGTGGTTCTCCAGCATGGGCGGCCCTCCTCCCATCAGGCCGATGCGGCGGCCTGGCTTGCCCCCACCACCGCTGTACATACGCGTAGTGTACATACTAGTGAGAGCACCTAGACTCAGTAGGCGAGAAGGCTGGTGGGGCGAGGAGAATCTCCTGCAGGTTAAGAGGCCAAAGCATACAGGCAGCCCCAGCATGGTATATAGGGTGGTCCAACAGTGAAGTTCAAAAGAACATTCCTACAAACAGAAAGCACATATTTTATAGAGTACACTTCATAGTACAAATGATTTTATCAGTCTTTCTCCAGCAGCTTTTAGTGCTAAACCACAGACAGATGCAACATTATGGTTCAGCACTTATAGAAACTCATCTCCACACGAATGAATCAGGCAGGAGGTGCTCCAGAAATAGACGGTAACTTGAGAATTGTCAGGCTGATGTGCCCTTTCCATCAGGGGCTGAGCGGAGGAGAGGATATCCCGTCCTCACATCTGAATCAGACCTCATTTATCAATTAAGACGGTTTTCATCCACATTACACAATAATAAAATTATACTGATTTTAAGGTTGATCCAGATACAAAACTTTAAAAACAGCTATCCAGACAAGGATGAACACTAAATTTTGGGGACAGTAAGGTTTTCTTTAAAGAAATTAGCACTTTTATTAAAAATTTTATAAAATGACTGTAAAGGCTTTTACATGGTTACAAAGAAATTATATTTCTAATACATGCTGCTGTTTTGAACTTTTAAAGAATCCTGTATAATGTAGCATGGTTTCCCAAAAAATATTAAGCAGCACAACTGTCTTCAACACTGATAATAATAAAAAATATTTCGTGAGCACTAAATAAGCACATTAGAATGATTTCTGAAGGATCATGTGAGACTAAAGACTGGAGTAATGGCTACTGAAAATTCAGCTTTGTCATCACAGAAATAGAAACATATAACTTGTATTATTAAATTGTAGTAATATTTCACTGTATTACTGTTCTTACTTATTTTGTGTCTTAGTGAATATAAGAGACTTCTTTAAAAAAAAAAATACTGACCCCAAACTTCGGAACAGTACAATCACATAATCAGGATTAGAGGGACCACATTAAAAAAATAAAATTTGAAAAATGCAACTCAAACAAGCACTAATCCAAATAGTGTAAGTTGAATATTGCATTATGAGTCCAACTGCTGTAAACAGAGACTGACATTATAAGTGCGTCTGTTGTCAGTGCCTCATGTTAGTGTCAATGGTTGGACTAGTCACTATGGAAACACTGATCCTATGACCACATCATCAGTTAGCCAAGAAAGTGGTCGTCTCGGAGAACAACAACATTCTTGGACTATTTTAATGGTATTTCAACAACATTTGCCCCCTTTAATGAAAATTCTGTCATCATTTATTCATTATTATGTTGTTTCAAACCCATTTGACCTTGTTACTTGCATGGAACACAAAAGGAGATATTTATAGCTGTATGTCCAAGCTGCTCTTTTCCATACAAAGAACTCAATGGTGTTTATAGCTGTCAAGTAAGATTTTCAGTGAAATAATATCTTTGCAACCATAACTTTACTGGTTCCTCACAAAAAGCTATTATACGTCGTCTTCAGACTTGGAATACAGTCGTATAAACAACTTTAATTATGCTTTTTTTGTCAAAAAAATGTAGCTTTCCACAAACAAATTGAGCAGAACAACTATTTACAACATTGATAACATGCAGAAATATTTCCTGAGCACCAACTCAGCATATTAGAATGATTTCTGAAAGATCATGTGACACTGATCCCGGAGTAATGGCTGCTGAAAATTCAGCTTTGCCATCACAGGAATAAATTATATTTTAAAATATGTTAAAGTACAAATTAATTTCAGTTATAAGTTGTTATTTTCCATACAATGAACTCAATGGTGGCCACAACTGTCAAGCATGATTTTCACTGATAAACAATTTATGAGTTCACAAAAAGCTTTTGTATATCTTCAGACTTGGAATACAGTCATATGAACTATTTTAATGGTGTTTTTTGTCCTAATTTTCCTCATTCGCTAAACTTTGTGCTCCACAGAAGAAAGTCATTCTGGTTTGGAACGACATGAGGGTGAGTAAATGATGACAGAAATGTAATTTAATGTGATCTGTTCCTTTAACAGTTCTGGACTTAAAGGTCTAGCGTTTTCTTTAGCACTCTTGTTAATAGTTTCATTGTACCTGAAGTGACAGTAAAAAGCTCGAATTGTCTTTAAAAAATTTACCACTATAAAACAGACTAGACATAAAATGATTTTCCTCCAACACTGCCATGAGTTCTCGTGTGATAATGTCTTTTAAAGCAGGCTTACATGTTTATCTCAGAGGATGGCGCATGGATGGATGTGCAGGGTCAGGAGGATGAGTTCGCACGCAGGAACTGGTGGCATTGGCAAGATTATTGCTCTCGATTCGACGGCTAACTGTGCTGCACAGCTGCGTGGATTTACAAACTGATCTTTAATAAAGGCTTGAACGAGGCTGGCATGTTGTAAAAGCAGGATTTATGGAGCATCTGCTGAGGCCCCGGAAGAGGAGCAGAGCTGAGCGCTGCTAACTTACACCGATGATTTCGCAGTATCTGCGTGTTGAAGCTGCGGCTGTTTTGCTCCGCGTCACGAAACGGCGACAGTTTTATTACAACATGGCTAATATAGTGCGTGAATGTGGTGCGATCCGGTAGGACATGGCTTGATCCACATGCACGACTCTTTCCCAGCAGCTGAAGTCAGTGATTATAAGTATAGGTGAAAGTAAAGCTGCCTGATCGGAACTAACGCTTTTTATGATCTCGATACAGACTCGTACACGAGACTCATCTCCTGTCGCCGCGGCGGCCTCGTCTATCAGGGCCTGTAACCTCGGGATGCCCAGCCTTCCGTTACACTCCCCTTGCACTCCGCCAGTGGTCGTCCGCCGCCCCGGTGATCGCCATGTTCCCGGAAGTCAACAGAGGCAGTCCGGAAACACGTGTTTGTCGGACGTTAAGATTTTTTTCTCTGTCATAATTATTTTTTTCTGACTTTATAACAAAATAATGTTAAATTATTGAATTAATTATACAATACTCCCTTTTTTCCACATTTTAAGTTAGAGAACAATAACATTGTACTAATTTTTTTTTAAAAAGGTACATAAATTATTCCCTATTCCCCCAACTATCTATCTTTCTATCTATCTATCTATCTATCTATCTATCTATCTATCTATCTATCTATCTATCTATCTATCTATCTATCTATCTATCTGTCTGTCTGTCTATCTATCTGTCTGTCTGTCTGTCTGTCTGTCTGTCTGTCTGTCTGTCTGTCTATCTATCTATCTATCATCTATCTATCTATCTATCTCTGTGTGTCTGTCTGTCTGTCTATCTATCTATCTATCTATCTATCTATCTATGTCTATCTTTCTATCTATCTATCTATCTATCTATCTATCTATCTATCTATCTATCTATCTCTGTGTGTCTGTCTGTCTGTTCTATATAGCTATCTATCTATCGATCTATTATCTATATCTATCGATATATCTCTGTGTGTCTGTCTGCTGTTATATCTAGCTATTATCTATCTATCTATCTATCTATCTATCTATCTCTATATCTATCTATCTATCTATCCATCTATCTATATATCTATCTATATATCTATTTTAGTTTTTAAAATCTATCTGTATCTGTCTGTCTGTTATAGCTATCTCTCTCTGGGTGCCTGTCTGTATGTCTATCAAACTATCGATCGATCTATCTATCTATCTATCTATCTATCTTCATCTGTCTATCTATCTATCTATCTCTCTATCATCTATCTATCTATCTAATTAATCTATCTATATGTCTGTCTGTCGGTCTGTCTGTGCGGTCTATCTATCTCGCTCGTGTGTGTGCTGTTGTCTGTCTATCGATCTATCTATATATTATCAATTATCTATCTATCTATCTTATATATCTATTATCGATCTGTGTGTCTGTGTCTATCTATCTATCTATCTATCTATCTATCATCTAATCTATCTATCTATCTTCTGTCTGTCTGTCGGTCTGTGCTGTCTATCTATATCTCTCCATGTATCTATCTATCTATATATCTATCTACTATCTATCTATCATCTATCTTCTATCTATCTCTGTGGCTGTCTGTCTATTATCTATCTATCTATCTATCTATCTATTATAGATCTGTCTGCTGTCTGTCTGTCTGTCTCTCTGTCTATCATCTGTCTGTCTGTCTGTCTGTCTATCTATCATCTATCTATCTATCTATATATCTATCTCTGTGTGTCTGTCTGTCTATCTATCATCTATATATCTATCTATCATCTACCTATCTATCATCTATCTATCTATCTGTCTATCTATCTATATATCTATCTATATATCTATCTCTGTGATGCTGTCTGTCTATCTATCTATCTATCTAAATCTCTCTGTCTGTCTGTCTATCTGTCCGTCTGTCTATCTATCTATCTATCTATCTATCATCTCTATCTATCTATCTATCTATCATATCTATCTATCTATCTATCTATAGATCTATGATCTATCTGTCTGTCTGTCGTCTGGCTGTCTGTATGTGCTGTCTGTCTGTCTGTCTATCTATCTCTTCTATCTATCTGTCTGTCTGTCTATATCTATCTATTTATCTATCTATCTATCTATTTTTTTTTCTATCTATCTATCTATCTATCTTCATCTATTGGTCTGTTCTGTTATCTATCTATCGATCTACTATTATCTATCATATCTATTCTATCTATCTCTGTGTTGTCTGTCTGTCATCTATCTATTTCTATCATCATCTGTCTGGTGTCGTATGTCTGTCTGGTCTATCTATCTCTCTCTCTGGGCCTGTCGTCTGTCTATTATCTTCGATCTATCATAGATTATCTATCTATCTATCTCTGTGTGTCTGTCTGTCTATCTATCTATCTGACTATCTATCGTTTATCATATCTATATCTGGGTGTCTGTCTGTCTATCTATTATTATCTATCTTGGGTGTCTTGTCTGGCTATCTATTATCTATATATCTATCTATCTATCTAACTATCTATCATCTATCTATCTATCTATCTAATCTATCTATCTATCTGTCTGTCTGTCTATCATCTATATATCTATCTATCTATCTATCTGTCTGTCTGTCTATCATCTATCTATTTATCTATCTATCTATTCTCTATCTATCTCTGTTGGTCTGTACTGGTCGATCTATATATCTATTATCTATCTATATAGCTATTATCTATATATCTATCTCTGTCGGTATGGTCTGTCTGTTGTTGTCTGTCTGTCTGTTATCTATCTCGTCTGTTTTGTCTGTCTATCTATCTGTATGTCTGTCTGTCATTCTATCTATTTATCTATCTATCTATCATCTATCTATTATCTATCTATCTATATCTATCTCTATATTATCTATATTATCTATCTAATATCTCTCGTCTGTCTCTCTGTAATCTCTGTCTGTCTGTTGTATTATCTCTGTGTGTGTGTGTGGGGGTTGGGTGGTCTGTCTTATCTATCTATATGTCTGTCTGTCTTGTCTGTCTGTCTATCTATCTATCACCCTGTCTGTCTATCTATTGCTCTGTCTGTCTATCTATCTATCTATCTGGTCTGTCTGTCTGTCTGTCTATCTAAATATCTATCTGTCTATCTGTCTGTCTCTCTGTCTTGTCTGTCTGTCTGTCTGTCTGTCTGTCTGTCTGTCTATTTGTTTATCTTATTATCTCTATCTCTGTGTGTCTGTCTGTCTATCTATCTATCTATCTTTCTGTCTGTCTATCTATCTATCTATTGTCTGTCTATTATCTATCTATCTATCTGTCTATCTATTATCTATATATCTCTCTTGTGATGTTGTCTGTGTCTATCTATTATCTATATATCTCTTACTTGTGTGTTCTGTTGTCTATCATCTATTACTTATATCATCTGTGTGTATCGCATATTTTCTTCCGTGAGTGTGCTGTGCTTTGTGCCCCTTATTTTGCGTGTGGGTCAGGATGCTCCATGTGGGCATGTACGGCTCTTGTGTACTGTAGTGGGTGTGTCTATTATCTATCTATATATCTATCTACTCGATCTTATCTCTGTGTGTCTGTCTGTTCTGTACTATCTATATAATATAATGGTATCTATTTGTCTATCTAGTCCTATTCGCTCGGCGCTGTGTGTCGGTTGCTCATGAGTCGTTTCTATGCTATCTATTCTATCGATCTAATCTATCTATCTATCTAATCTATCTCGTGTGATGTCTGTCTGTCGATCTATCTAGCTATCTCTCTATCCCTATGTCCTGGGGGTTCTGTGTATGGTGCTATTTATCGCTTTCTAAGTACTATTATGCAAGCCGCGGATTAGATGCGCATACCGTCCACGCTTGTTGGTTGGTACTGTCCGTGTGTCTCCTCTGTAATATATCTTGTCGATTCGGCTCTTCTTATGATCTCACTCCCTTATAAAGACTATCCTATCTATGCTATCTATCTCTGTGTTGTCTGTCTATTGTCTCTCTACGCATCTATTCATTGCGTACTATATTCTATATAGTCTATACGTAGCCGAGCATACTACGTCTGTTGTGTCTCTTGTTATTTCTATGTGCTAGATGTGGAGTTCTGTCGGTCTATCCGCCTCAATCCGTCGGAGACTGCCACTTTGACGTGTGGAGTCTACTCTAACTAGTTGGTCCGTTTTTGTCTTACCTATCTATCCATTGCTTTAAATGTAGGTTGTCTTCCTGTCTTGCTGTGATTGTTATTGTGTCCCGGCGTTACTGTCTATTGTTATTATCTCTGTCTTTTGGCTGTTTCATCTGATCTATCTATCTATCTATTACTATCTATCTATCGTAATTCTTACGATCATCTATGCGTATCTTATCTCGCGGTCATGTGTCTGGGGAGTGTCGTGTGTCTGTCTGTGCGGTCGGTTGAATCTGCGTTGTGTCTGCTCATCCTGTTGGTGTGTATGATATGTTTCTGGATCTACTATCTATCTATCTATCATTATCTCTGTATCTATCTCTGTGTGGGATCTGTATGGCGGTACGGATGTTTATCGTATCATGAGTGCTCACCGTGTCTGATCTAGTTATTGTAATGCTCGGTGGTCGTGCCTCTCTATTATGTCTCATCTCTGGAGTATTGTCGTCTGTCTATGTACTATCTATCTATCTATTCTCTATATTCCATCTATCTATCTATCTATATCTATCTTGGGTGTTCTGTTGTCATCTATCTATGACTACTCATGGAGTATTCTGTATTTATCATATTAGCTCTAATGTCGTGTGTTGTCTGTCTTATTATCTATCTATCCTATCTACTCTATCTGATCTATGCTATTATCTCTGATGCGTGTCGTGTTCTGTCTATCTATCGATGCGGTGGTATCGAGGTACTTACTCCCATCTGTATTACTATGCGATTCAGTGATTTGATCATGTGTGGTGTCTGGGCTAGTGCCAGTCATCTCCTAGGTAGCTATCTCAATCTATGCTAGTACTCTGTGGAAGGCCTGATCTGTGCATAGTAGTGTCTATGTCTATTAGTACTGACGCCCTAGGTCCTAGGCGAGATCTATCAGAGTCCACTATACACGTCGATGTTGGTGTCTGTTCGCGGTCTAGGAGCCACCTGATTCTTATGCTCGGATTGCCCTGTGGTGTGTAATCATAATGGAAGTAATTTTCCTGTTTTGGTGTGGTTTTTGTCTGCGCTGTGGGCCGTATTCACTCTACCTATTTTTACTATCACCCTACGACTATGTGTGTGTTCTATATTTGTGGTCCGTCCTCGTTATCTATATAATCCTCCCCACTATCTATCTATTATCTAATATATCTATCTGTCGGTCTGTATATCTATCTATCTATCTATCTCTCTATCTTATCTATCTATCTATCTATCTCTCTAACTATCTATCTATCTATCATCTACCTACCTACCTATATCTATCTATCTATCATCTATCTATCATCTATCTATCTATCTCTGTCTGTCTGTTTATCTATCTATCTGTCTGTCTGTCATCTGTCTATCTATCTCTGTTCTGTTTGTCTGTCTATCTCTGTGTGTCTGTCTGTCTATCTATTATCTATTATATATCTATCTATCTATCTATCTATCTATCTCTGTCTGTCTGTCTGTCTGTCTGTCTGTCTGCGATCTGTCTATCTATCTCTGTCTGTTTGTCTGTCTATCTCGGGTGTCTGTCTGTCTATCTATACAATATATGTCTGTCTGTCTGGTCATATATCTAGCTATCTATTATATATCTCTCTATTGATCTATTATCTATCTATCTATTAACTATTCTCTGTCTGTTCTCTGTCTATTTGTCTGTCTGTCGTGGATATTATTCTCTGGGTGTGGTGTGTGGGTGTGTGTGGGTTGCGGTCTGTCTATCTATCTATGTCTGTCGGTTCTGTCTGTATGTCTATCTAGCTCTGTGTGTCTGTCTGTCTATTATATATCTCTGTCCTGTCTGTCTGTATATCTCTGTCTGTCTGTCTGTGTGTCTGTCTATCTGTCTATCTATCTCTGTCTATCTATCTCTGTCTGTCTGTCTGTCTTTGTCTGTCTGTCGTCTGTCTGTCTGTCATCTGTCTGTCTGTCTCTGTCTGTCTATCTGTCTATCTATTTATCTATGTCTTGTCGGTCTATCTATCTATCTATTCTATCTATCTATCTATCTATCTATCTCTGTGTGTCTTTGTCTGTCTATCTATCTATCTATCTATCTATATATCTATCTATCTATCTATCTTCTGTGGTGTCTGTCTGTATATTATCTATCTATCTATCTATCTCTCTCTGTGTGTCTGTCTGTCTATCTATCATCTAATCTATCTATCTATCTATCTATCTCTGTGTGTCTGTCTGTCTATATATTAATCTATCTATCTATATCTGTGTGTCGGTCTATCTATCTATCTTCTATCTATTCTAGCTATCTATCTATCTCTGTCGTCTGGCTGTCTGTCTGTCGGTCTGTCGATCTGTCTATCTATCTCTGTTGTTTGTCTGTCTATACTCTGTGGGTCTGTCTGTATATCATCTATTATATATTATCTATCTATCTATCTATCTATCTCGTCTGTCTGTCTGTCTGTCTGTCTGTCTGTCTGCAGTTGTTGTACTGTCTGTCTGTCGTCTGTTCTGTCATCGGTCTATCTATCTCTGTCTGTTTGTGTGTGTGTCTGTGTGTCTGTCTGTCTATCTATATAAATATATGTCTGTCTGTCTGTCTATCTATATATCTATCTATCTATATATCTATCTATCTATACAAGCATATCTATCTACACTATCTCTCTGTCTGTTCTCTGTCTTCTCTGTCTGTCTGTCGTTTATCTATCCTGTGTGTGTGTGTGTGTTTGTGGTGTGTGTCTGTCATATATCTATCTATGTCTGTCTGTTCTGTCTGCCGTCTATCTATCCTGTGTGTCTGGGGTCTATCTATAATCTCTGTCTGCTGTCGGTCTGTTGTCTGTCTGTCGTCTATTGTTCATTCGTCTCTTCGATCTATCTCTGTCTATCTATCTCTGTCTGTCTGTCGGTCTGTCTGTCTGTCTGTCGGTCTATAAATCTCTCTGTCGGTCGGTCGGTCTATAAATCTGTCTGTCTGTCTGTCTGTCTGTCTGTCTGTCTGTCTATCTGTCTATCATCTCGTCTGTGTCGTTGTCTGGCTGTCTGTCGTCTATTGTTCTATCATATCTGTCGTCTGTCTGTCGTATATCTGTCTATAATCTCTGTCGTAGTGATGTGACGCTGTCTGTCTGTCTGTCTGTCTGTCTGTCTGTCTGTCTGTCTGTCTGTCTGTCTGTCTGTCTGTCTGTCTGTCTGTCTATCATCTCTGTCTGTCTGTCTGTCTGTCTGTCTGTCTATCTGTCTATCATCTGTCTGTCTGTCTCTGTTTGTCTGTCTGTCTCTGTTCTGTCTGTCTGTCTATCTGTCTATCATCTCTATCTGTCTATCTGTCTATCTATCTATCTGTCTATCTGTCTGTCTGTCTATCTATGATTAGTGACTGGTGTTTTTAATGGCAAAAATAATTTATAAGAACTGCAAGAATCTAAATAGATTTATAAATATTAACTTTTTTGTCAGATATGACATTATTCAGCACTAATATGTTTGCTTCCTTTTTGTATTTCACTACTAAAATTTTGTTCAAATAATCAGTTGCAAAGGTCATGTTTCTTCACATTTATTTCCACACATTCTCTGTCACACTTTTCATATTAATTCAAAATATGACACCTTTCTCCATTCTCTTAGTTTGCCATCCTCAAGTAAATGCAAGACTGCAAAAAAGTAAAGACTGTATTAACATTAATCCAGGGATCTTTGTCAATTTTATTTTAAGATGTATTATTAGATGATTTGTTCTGAAACAAATGGTCATCATCATATAACTGATTTTCATACTTATATATCGCCTTAATTTCAAAGAGTACAAGTAAATCTAATTTAACCCCAAAAATTGATTTGTTTAATTTGAACATTAACATAAGCTAAATATTAATCTTAGCTAGTTTTATGTCATCCCCTTGAACTATTCTTGTTGTCCATGTTAATAGATTATAAATGGTTAAATGGTAGTATAAATAGTTACGTATAGTTATTTAGCCCTGCAACGAATTATAGAAATAAACCTGGTTTAATGGCTAGTTAATAAATAGGGTATGCTTATGTTTTTTAGACACTGTAACCTCTTCCATTTTATTTTTTACTTTTAATAAACTTGATTAATACACTAGTAAATGTCAGTGGTCCATTTGAATAATTGTTTAAGTGCATATATTCCATGTAACTTCTCTTTCTCTTCTTTAAATAATGTGCAAGGCAAAACATACTGTTAAATATCTTTTCAAGACTTTTGGGGACCTCCTCGTTGTAAGGCAATTTCAGTAGGTGTGCCAAAAATTGTCTAACAATCACGATTTGTAGATAGTTTATTTGTGGAAACTTCGAGGACAATTTTACAATATGTTTTTTATGAATAATATTTAGACGTGTAACTTTAAAACTTTTTATACAACTATTAATTTGCCATTATTTAACACTAAGTACATACTATAAGGATACTGTAAAATTTCCATATTTCTCTCAAAAATATAACTGAGTGAAAATACACATTAATCTTCATCATGAAATTCTAGATGTATTTTAAAAGTATGCATGTGCATGGTTAAAGATGTATCTTTTTTTGTCTAATATAATTGGCTCTTCATATGGTCAGTTCAGCAACCCAACCCCCTCTCTTTGTTACTGGAAAGGCAAATTAGTTTTTTCATGACTTCAGCATGTTACACAACTCATGGGTTATTCTTATATTCAGACAGCCTTGTCCATGTGCATCCGTTATTGCAACACACTATCTAACTTTGGCTCAAGTGTGGAGGACATTTAGTACTCAAAAGCATACAGAAGTTAAGCCTGCAAGAAAGAAAGAAACATAGGTTATGATTAATTTAAAATGATTAATATAAAAAATCCCCTCTGATAATTTCTCTAACATGATCCTCAACCTTCATTCATCAAATGAATTTGACATGCTTACATCAACCAATTATAAGTCTTGCAGTGAGTAAAGTAGTAGTTGCTGGTAACATAAGCTTAAGCAATGGTCAAAAACATTACCAATACAGTGCGAAAGAAATTCTAACAGAGTCTAACAATCTAATCAATTGTTGATAAATTGTGCTTTAATGCCACCTGATATCTCTCTGATTTTTTGTGTAAGCCAATACTAAGTTATACTCCTTCCATCAGCATCCTGGAATTAAAATACAACACATTTTCCCAATTTGACCAGATACACATACCATCTTCTCCCAATATTCTATCCAGAGTCATCCTATTTTCAAAATGCACAACAAAAGAATTTGATCATTTTTACAGATTCCAAATCTTGTTTGGAAAATTAAAAACGGAATAAATTGCATACTATAGTAACTATAGTAGACCTTTCACAGTCAATTTTTAGTATTATCTTCTTCTGGATTTTGGGTCATATTGGACTATTAGGAAATGAACAAGTTGATACTGTTGCAAAGGAAGCTGTCAGTTTGGGTACAAATTGTTAAATGTTTCTCTCAGACTTGCTCTGAATTCTTACATAATAAACAGTCAAGTGGCAAGAAGAATGGGACACATGTACAGATTACATGAAATTCATACTAAAATTTCTAACAGACTTTTATTCCCTTTCAAAGCGTTCAAATGTTGTTTAGGACATTTAAGAAATTTGTTCTCAACAATTAGCCAATTCAACTCTGTTTTCTCCTTGTTTTACAAACTGGGACTTATTATCACCAGATAATTTCTCAAGCACACTTTATTCAGTAGCATAGGCCTTTTAACCTGAAAAAATGCTCAACTTATTTTGCTCATGTTAACAGTAACAAGACAATATTTCATATTTTTACACGGAATCAGTTCGATGAAATCCATTATGACATGCTGAAATGTTATAAAAGAAAGTGAGGTGTGGGGGTGAACAGAGCAAGCTTGCTTTGACTTCCCATGTTATACGCTGCGCAAATGTGGCACCGTTTTATTTCTTCCACAACAATAACCTTGGTACTGACCAGGATACTTAATCTAATTTATCCATGGCCAGTATTTTATTGGGCATAATCTGCCCTGTGTGCCCACTTGATACATTTTAGATACAGCTGTTTTGATGGAATGATTTATTTGCCTTATCTCTTCGAACACTATCTCTCATTTCATACAACACCATCACACACTTTCACTTCCCCCCCTCTGGCCAGAGCATCATACATTTTTGTCTGCCTCAGCAGATTGTGAACTGAATGGGAAATGGGATATGTATTGTGGAAAACCACTAAATCTTAACGGGTAACACAACTTTTGGCTGATGCTACTGAAAACTGTGGCATTCCCTGTGCAACAGTGTCTAAATGTTAGAATAATAATTGAAATTGCCTGGGTTGGGTTTAACACCACAGACAAAAACCTAACTTTTCAAAATCAAATAGAGTAAATGATTTAGAATAATCTGATAGACTTAGGCCTGCAGTTGAGAGAGCCTAATTCAGTTTTTCAAATAAAATTTGTCATTTGTTGTTCAATTAGAATTTTTCAAACTCTTTGTTGTTGCTCATGAGCTGCTTAGAGGAAGATTGGAGATCGCCACACAATCTTGTATCCATGGCCAAAAGACGTTCCTATCTCGTACTCCTGGGAATGACAGCATTTGTGATCTCAAAAGTTTGGAATTTCGAGTTTTTATTTAATCTATAAAATTACCTTTACCTCTATGTGGATTGTCGGTCAGTTGAACGTTTCATCAATCCTGCCAATTTTGCATGGCAGGATGTTTAGTCCTTTGGAAAAGTCTCAAGTGAAAGTTTCACCTTTTCCTGCATCGAATCAGTCTATCTTCATGCTGGCGCCTCAGAAGTGGCTACGTCCACATGAAGCCAGAGCAGTGTTGCCAACTGCTTTCAATTTAAAGTAGCTAAAACTGGTAGCTAAATGTCACTAGATGACATCACCAGTGTTGCATTACATTGCATTACAAGTAACGCGAGTTACGTAATCAGATTACTTTTTTCAAGTAACTAGTAAAGTAACGCACTACTTTTTAATTTACAAGAGAACATCTGAGTAATTTTTTTTTCCAATTTATTGATTGACAGCTCTGGTGTCGCCATGGTGACAGAAATCAGAAGATGTTACTGTAGTTCTAAAATAAATATGAATATGCATTAATTCATCTCACTCACAAAACACACAGATTCAGTATTCCTCAAAATAAAAAAAGCACTCAGAATCTGACGCAACGCTGCAAAAAATGTAAAACACAACAAACCCCTTTATGTATTTAATCCCATTTTATTAACCAGTGTCTTTGCTTCTGACCTTTGATGATCCTGTTCAACCGTACTAATAAGCAAAAATTACTCTAGACAAACGTTTGTGTGTCTTTTTTTATTGCTGAAGTTGTGTTGAAATTTCTTCTTCTGCATTCAACTGTGCGGACGTAAATTTACATTCTCTTCAGTCTGAGGCTTATTCATTTCACTTTTGAAAAGGCTTTTATATTTGCCAAAAAGATAACTTTTTTATTTTAAAAACAAACAAACAAACAAGCAAGCCCTGTCCAGATATAAAAAGTAACGCAAAAGTAACGTATCGCATTACTTTCCATAAAAAGTAACCTAAGTAACATAATTAGTTACTTTGTTTACGAAGTAACGCAATATTGTAATGGATTACTTTTAAAAGTAACTTCCCCAACTCGGACATCACAATGGCAAAATCACGGATCTATATAAAGATGACGTACATCAGTGGGCAAGCGGAGAATGAGATAAGGTTTGTCCAAGCAGTGCTATATTTGTTCCCTAAACTTTTGAAAAAAGGCGCAAAATGGGAGGGGATTAAAAAAGAACATGGAACAAAAACATTTCCACCTTAATCTGTCCGTCCCCAATGTAGTTAATAAAAAGACAATCGTCAGTGATACAAAATCGTATGCGCGATAAAGCCTAAACGAGTCTCCAGGTGGAAGGGGCTATCTTTAGGAGGGAAGCTGAAGGCCATCAGCTGCGTTCTCTTTTCGAAACCGCGGTTTCTGCATTCCCGTCCACTCAGTCTATTCCTCCCATTATACTAAGGCGCCTGTTCCATTGAAGGGCCCGGAGTCATAGCTAAACCTCTCGAAAATCAGGAACGTCCCTAGGAATCAACATGATCCTTTGTAAACTTGACCACAGCTGTGTCCTGAGAATCAGCTCTTTATTTTATGACACTTTTGACTTTGAAATTCTCTTCGTGGTCTGTTCTGTCTTCATCCCTTTTCATGGTTGAGCAGCATTTCCCCTTGATTTTTATAGCAAGCAAGTTCTTCTGCAGTGAAAGCGCAAGCCACTCTTCTTCTTGCCACCACAAAAGACCCCAGCAGTCAACTCTACGCTCTAGAATTGTGTTGTCTAATGTCATCCCCATAGCAAAGAAGTCTTTGTCTGTTTCTTTTCCTCGAAACTAAACTTACTGACGAGTCGTGATGTGGCTGTCAAATCATTTTTCCTCATGTCAACTTGGCACTTGATATCATTCACACCCCCAATGCACAAGAGTACCTTCGGTAACATAAACAAAATTGTTAGAATCTCCCAGCAACCCCCGGTGCTCAATCTTGTCATACCATCTCCCAGGGCCTAACCGGGATACACATTCTAGTCTCTCCGATACAGGTATAATATTTAACAGGGTTGTATTATCTTCCTATTTATCATCACTGTAGCGGACTAGTCCTACCAAAGGTATGGTCCAGCAAACCATCATGAGCCACATACAGAATTCTAATTTATCCCCATACAAAATTGTCCATGGACGCAAAATTGCACTATTCATCGAGGGGCTTCACAGGGGCAATAGCTATTATTAAACATGTAAAAAAAAAAAAAAAATTCTAGGATAACATATTGATCTTTTCAATCTTTACAATTATCTCTTGATTGATTTTGCAGTCAGCTTTCTACTTCATTAATTGATTGAATTCTATTATTCCCAAGCCAAAGCCACGTCTTTGTAGCTACTACAGCTGATTTTGGGTAATTGCAACCGCGACGATATAGGACAGGCATTCCGTTAAGGACACTGCTATCATACCTACCTAAAGTACCAGGCGAGTGTCAGATCTCTAGTCTCATACCTATATTCCATAGGACCCTGTGCTCATATGAGCGGGAATCTTTAGCATTATAATTCTAGCTGCGGTAGGTTGTCTGTGCAGGACACAAAGTTTATTGACAGCTTGGATGCCCAACACAACAGATAAATACATTTGTCTTTTGGCACTAAAAGTCAGACCCTAGCACCTTATTAGTTAAACCAAAGGTTTTCCCAACAACAAAATTTACGAAGGGCGACTTCTATTTCCCCCCATGGAGATCAAGACAGCATCCTAGAGAATTTCCGTTCGGAATCAAAATGTTACCCTCGCCTACGTCGTATCACATCACTCCACTCGGCACTAAGATCCTAGTGTTCCACTTACAACTTTGTACCCGCAGTAACAGACAGACTTAACGACAATGCCTTTAGATATGATTTCATCATGGCCAGAGGACCCTCCCACCTACCAATCACAGGAACCCCCTATCATGACAAAAAGCTACACAACAGTTTATATGACATATTGTGCATGGCAAAGATGACATGATTCAGTACATCTTTTGTCGAATATTCTTGGGTTTTCATATGAAGACCTGGCAAAGCAATCTTGGTTTTCTGGGTACTTTTTTTTTAAATTTCATTTTATTGTGACAGGCAACACCATGTTAAAGCCTGCAAGAAAGACCATGTTACATTTAATACCTAGACTCTGTATATCCCGATATTAAAGTAGTAGTGAAGGATTTTACTTTTTTTTTCAAACTGGCCCGTTGCAATGTCCCTTGATCCCTTTTTACCTCCTCAGGCATCCAAGAATTCAATTTGTGCTGTTATTTCTGATTTTTGGAACATTGCAGGTGCGACACAGTATAGAGGAAGATTAATTGATTAGGGGGAACATTCCCCTCAATTCTTTTTTTTATCTGCAATGGAACAGTAAGAACCTTGTATTGTGCAGGAATATCTTGACAAACAAACGCAGGATCATCATGGTGTTCTGTGCAATGTAGGGGGTTATGTCCATCATGGGACTAATATAGTACTATGTGATTACCTGGTCGCTTGTTGAGAAGTAAACATGTTCATGGTTCCTTTTACGCAATTACCAGGACAAAACCTGATGGCTGAGAAAAATACCCATAGACACAGGTGTGGAAACGGTCAGTTTTTGACATGACTTCATAACATGTAGGACATTCTTCTCTGATGTGAATCTTACTGGACTATTGGAGGCTACATTCTTTCGATGGACAACGGTGTTGTTCTGCAAACGGAGGTTTGTGTTCTACAGTACCTATCATTGACATCATTGCCGCGATTCTGTCAGTATAGTAAACTGTAACTCTAGATAAAACCATCAGCAACAAAATTCCATCTCGATAGAAGCTTATTTTTAGGAATACTTTAAGTCCATGCACAGAAAAAATTAATTCAAACCAACCCACAAATTAAGGAGTATGAATCCTAAATAAATTACTTATTGACCAATGGTGAAAAAAGTCACGGTCGTTGCCGTGTCCATCATCCTGATGGCTGTACTATGCTGTCCAACAATTTCTTGTAAATCATAAACTCATCATATATCTATTCCTTTGCTGACTCCCGCAGGAACAGAGGCGGTAAGCCGGCACGTAAGCCTCTCATCTTGACCAGTACTGAAGTGCTGTGGCTGTCTTGCCTGAGTTTCAGCATCAGTTACTGGTGTCCTGTCTACAAAGATCCAACCAGCCGTGATGGTTGCTTGTGAGATGCCAGAGGCTCCTCCTAAGATGTATGGGGGGGGGGGGCGGGGACGGACTTTTAACGATCAAGTAACAGCAAAAAAAACAGGAAAATAAAAGGGAACCAAATGTGTCAATAATATTTCTCTAAATGTAGGAGTTGTAATTATAGCACCATTGCAAGTTTCAAAAGAAAAAATAAAATTTAATTAAACAAACAGTGGTGGCCAAAATGATTAAACACTAGAATTTTCACCAGCTAAAAAACGGTTTCAAGTCAGTTATTTATATCTTTTGCTGTATTGTGTTAGTAGGAAATATCAGTTTACATTTCCAAAAATTAATTTTGCCATTAATTGTAATAATTGAGATTTTTGTTTGCACAAGGAGTCTGACACACGAGATCTGATGTTCACCCCCCTCATTAGGCGTCATGAATTATATGAAGAAACAGAAAAATCTGAGACAGACTAAATCCAGAAGAACGGTGGCAACGTCTCCAAAGCACGATAAAGAACCCTTCAGCCAACGCCTACGTATGGTAAATGTTTAGTCAATTGTTTACAAAATGCTGTACACGTGACGAATGCCTTTAAAAATAATGCATAAATAGAATTTCTATCAATAACTTTAGTAATTAATAAATAACATCCGGGGTCCCTGTGAGCATCCTTTGCGTTTAAAGCAGTTTTTGCCCTAGGTGCACTTGAGCATAGTTGTTCAGGTAGCTTTGCAGGTAGGTCTCATGAAGAATCTTGACCAGAAGTCCCCCCTGTCACTAGTCTTCTGGATTTAGTTCCTGTCTCGCAGTTGACTCGGTTTCTTCATGTCATTCCGGACGGATGCTGTGGTGAGATCGATCTCGTCCGGGGGAGCACTGGCTTGTTCGACTGTGACAAAACAACAAAAAAAAACACTAGCCGTGCACCCCAAGAACCATTGCCCCAACCCACTGACTACATTTCTAAACACAGTATTTAGGACCCCGTCGTAAACAAATGACCAAATTAAATCCAGAAAACCTCCTATCTATTAATCCCCCAAACAAAAAACAACATTAACCATCTCTAAAAAGTATAAAAGTTTGTTAAACCTATATACGGTTAATTTATTCCAGCATGCACTCTGTTTAAAACAGTAGATTCCCCACCAACGTTTTAATAGCACTTCCGAACTAGTGTCATAGGGTATGCTGATCTAATACCACAAAAAATTTCCACTTAATAAACTTGGCGAATTGCTTTGTATTATCCCACACCAATGAAATCAGAAGCATTTGTCCCGAGGTCTGACAATCTAGTAGCCTCACTGCAGAACATATATCCCGGGCCCGGAGGGGGTTGATCCACATCTCGGAGGGGCGATTGGTAGGGTTAGGGTGGAGATGTGGTTAGGGATCAGGGAGGGAGACGGGTCGCGCTTTAGGTCTATCTCCGGAGAACCAGGAAATAAAAAGCTGTTGTGGAATTTAGTATTTTTCATGGCATACATTGTTTGAGCATTAGAAAAAAATGGTAAAAATAACCTTTGAAAAATTAATTTTATTCCTAAGTTATGATAGGTCTCGGGAGAGGACACAGGATTACCGTTTTTACAAAAATAAAATGACAAAAGAGTTAGAATGAAAGGCTCAAATGCAATGGGGAAGTTATTCGAAATCACCTTCCTTTCTAGGTTTCAGCGATTTTTTTCTTTATACTAACTTGGTTAGGATGGTATCAAATATGTTATAAAATATATAACAAAATGACTTGATATACCATTTTGCTTTATGCAATATGTGTGTAAAAATAAACTGGTTTTCCCATTAAGCACAATGTTATCTATACACTGTATCTAATTTGCATATAAGTGCTGTTGGGACAGCATGCTGAAAAAAGAAGTGTAATAATGGGAGAAATAATTGGCAAGATTTTCATAATATATAATATTTAATAGGAATATTGAAATATAATTTCTTTCCCTATTCACTTTTGTGTCTCCCAAAATGTGTAATAAACATGATTTAAGTCCTGGTGTCCTCTACAGTGAACTTGTATGAAATCGATGTCCTGTTTCATAACAGAAGGTAATTTTTTGATTTGAAACCCCATAACATTTTCGTGAGATGTTGATTTATGACAAACAATTTGAAAACTAATCAGATCATTCTGGATTCATCCTAGGCCCCGGATCTTGTGTTTGCGGTGAGGACCATCGGAAACAAATCCAGCTGTTTTCAGATTTTGGTAACCCTGCTTCTGATGGTGCAACCGCCACTCTGCCCCCCCCATTCGCCTAACAGCCCTGACCGAAACCTCACATAGCTCGGCCGTGTTTATATCGTTGCAATCGCGCTATTAATACTGTCTGCGCACATAAGCCTTACAAAGGACAAATAAAGAGGTCAAACGACTCACAGGCACGAGCCACGGGAGAACCACGTGGATGGAATTTAATTTATGGAAGCGAAAGTCGCCCCCAAAGGTTATATATTTGTGCAAATCATTTCATGCTGACTGATTCGCAAAAAAGGTCAGTCAAAGAGGATTTGCATAGTGATGGGAAGTTCGGATAATTTTACCGACTTGGACGTTTGAGTCTCGTTCAGCAAAATGAATGAATCTTTTTTCGAGTTATTTCGTTCATTTTGTTCATTTTAACAAAATATAATTAAAAATGTTACGTGTTACTTCCTAATATGTCTACTACTTACGCAAACATTGATCACACTACAAACAATACAAAAAAGCTATAAGAAACAGAAAAGATTAATTAAATGTTTACCTGGGTCTTCAGTCTATTAGCTCACCTCACCTCTTATCTGACAAGTCTTCGGGTTTGGGCTTATGGGGCTGTCACGTGATGAATGAACGACTCAAACCCGAAGACTCGAGAGATGAACTAATCAATTCTCTTTCCGGCTCAGACTGCATAGGATAAACTTATGGGGCTGTCACGTGATGAACGAACGGCTCAAACCCGAAGACTGGAGAGATGAACTACTATGAATAAATCCAGGACCGAACCTATGATGTTGGCTGCCGCGGGGGGGATCCCCCCCCCCCCCCCATGACCGAATTCACCCCGAGACGGAGCGTTCTTCCTGAGTCACATGAAAGATTCGTTCAAAATGAACGAATCGTTCAAGAACGACCCAACACTAATTTGCACAGAAGCTGATTCTGGAAAGATGTCTCAATACCAGCTGTTCATGCTCAAACATCATAACCTGAACAAGAAAGAATCGCCTCATAGTTTCTGAATGTTTTCAAATCACGAGATGTAAAGGCCCCGCCCTCTTCTGGTAAAAGGGCGGAAGCAGCAGCTCATTTGCATTTAAAGGGTACACACACACCAAAGAGGGGCAAGTGGACATGTTATATGATAAATGATCTGTGGGGTATTTTGAGTTGAAACTTCACAGACACATTCTGGGGACACCAGAGACTTATTACATATTGTAAAAAGGGAATAATAGGTCCCCTTTAAAAATAATATTTTTCCCCCAACTGATATACAGGCTTAAAATCTTGAAAATGAAAGGATTATGTTTTTAATATTAAAACTTATTTTGAGCCTTGTGCAATTTCTCTTTCATACTCTGCGGACACCTGTCCAAATAAAAGGCTGCATAATCAAAGTGTGGTTGTATAAAATAGTGATGTATTAGTGTAAAAAAAAAAAAAAATCCTCAAGCCACAACCTTAGGGTTTATTTGATGCTCCTGATGTTTACCACGTTTTCCTGCTTTCAAAGTACAATGACCCATCACATGTCACCCCTGATAAAACATTCAATGTTTGATTTTGATTCAATGTTGATGAACTCAAAGCAACATATGCAAATATTACCCTTGACTCATGGCTGCATTTGTATTCACTATTTATACCATGTTTAACTTTATTACACTTTAACCATAATTCCAGTTACTCTTCTAAACAGAGGACAATAACCACAAAAAAAGCCGCTGTTTAAGTGTATTTCACTACAAACTTCCATACAATTTCATAAAGAGATAAGTCTGAAACAGACCAAAGTGTCATATTTGAAGAATTTATTGTTCATTTGAAACCAAGAGCATCATAACAGGCTAATGACTATTTTAAACAATAAGAGGGGGAGGGGAGGGGGAGGGGGAGATGACAAAGCAACTGAATTTGAAGAACATCTGATGGAATGGGAAGTAAACCAATGACCCAAAAAAGGAGGGAAGGAGAGGGGGCATTCAGTCGTTCACATTAATGTACAGCAATAATAAAAAAAATATTCATGAGCATTTCCTTGCCTCTGTCCCAAGGAGGGATCATTAATAATATTAATATCAACATCGATAAAAAATAATTACAAGTTATAAAGAGAAGCCAGTACCACTGGGAAGAGTGGCTGGCGGCTGTGTCTGTGTAAGTGAGAAAGAGGAAGGGGAGAGATGGAGAGAGGAGAAAAGGTTATGAAGGGCAGGATGTATTTTTGACAGTCTATGCAGAGAGATCACTGTTCTCAAACCGTTCCTGATCATACACCTCAGCTATGACCTTGCGACCTCCGAACCAGCGGTTGTTGAGTGCCTGAATGGCCTTGTTCATCTCTGATGCCGCTGAAAACTCAACAAAGATCTTGACAATGACTTCAGCATCCTCCTCCTCGCCCTGCTTCTCCTGATAGATGATCACTCTATTAACAGCTCCAAACTTCCCACATTCCTCCGTTACTTCTCCTTCCAGATCGTCATCTATGTCCTCAGGTCCAACCATGTTCCTGAGCACCATAACCGTAGTCTGTGGACAGAGCATACAGAAAAGTGTTTAAATGTCACTGCTCTACAACATTCAAAAGTAAAAAAAAATTTATTCAGAGGGATGCATTTAATTCGTCAAAAGACTTTTATAATGTTACAAAAGATTTCTTATTCAAATAAATGCAGTTTAATCAAAGGATCTTGGGGGAAAAAAGAAAAATGTTTCCACAAATTAAGCAGCAAATCCGTTTTCAATATTGATAAATGTTTCTTGTGCACCAAAGCAGACATTCTGGCGTTTCTGAAGGATAATGTGATTCTGATGACTAGAGTAATGGCTGCTGAAAAATCAGCTGTCACCACAGGAATAAATTACATTTTAAAATATATTAAAATAGAAACAGGGCTCTACAGTCACACCAAAATTACTGCATGCGACTGTGAAAAAATATTTAAGAGCACCTGTGCAACTCATCAGGGGCTCAGTAATAGCATATTGGCGGAACAGATTTTCCAAACACGTGTATTGGTGTTTGCGCTCTGGAGAGCATCAACAGTTTCGATCCACAACGTGTTTTTGCAATGTTAAGCAATATAGCCCATCACAGATATATCTGTTGATTTCTTGAATGCAATGGCCAATCTGGGGCCCGTTCTCGTACGTTGCGCACGCCGTTACAATGGATTTGATTGTTGACGATTTGGTATGATCTTGGATTATTTGGTTCTTCGAAGCTCATCCCGGGTTGCTGTCATAGCAACAGGTCCATAAGATTAAAACTGCTCGGGAGCAGGCTTATTTCATGCAAACAGGATTAGACTGCACCTTTTTAAGCAGAATTGATACTTAAAATCTGTCCCAGCCACCGCTACTTTATTACAAGAGTACCCTACTAATCCAGGGAAAATAATTTAAAATAAAAATTAAAAAATATTAAGGATATATAAACCAAGTTGGTTAGTCTTAGACTATAGACACGCCAGTTTGACACCACTGCAAGATTAGTCAAAATTATTACTTCATCAAGTTGTATTCGCGTCTCACACCCATGCTCTACAGATACAATGTAGAGTCGTGCCATTTAATTTGAGGAGTGGTGAAGATATTAGGGGAGTGGCTTGATGGATGCGCAGGAGATGCAGATAACAGATCTGGACCCGTAAGAACTTTAATGCGGTCACGTAAAAATCTGCCAAATATAAAATGAATGAATGCTACATTGAATAAAAATGATACGCAAGCTGTCCCAAAAATTGAAATCGTGAATAAAAAATCATTGGGAATCAGGTAAAAATTGAAATAAAATAAAAATACATTTAATTTACACTATAGAACTTATATAGTTTTGTTTCGCTGGCTGTTCCTTTATAAAGGCCAGAAATTTTTTAAAAGTTTTTCCGTCAGGTTCTTTTAAAACAAAATTTTTTTTAAATTTCATTGGGGGGGATGTCATTACGGTGCTGATCTTGCCGCCAGCCCCTCGCTCATGGATGATCGTGGTTCGAGTAGTGATACATAAGACCCTTTTTAAACAAACCAATGACACGCAGTATCTCCGATAACGCAATCCCGCCATACTAATTCAACACAAGTGCAACGTTCGAAAACAAACCGAATTAGCCGGATCGATGAGCGCGATCAGATCCTCTTGAATGTGACATTGCATCTCGGATGTAATAAGAGATGTCCGGAAGAACGGGCCCGATGGGTTTAGGTTGGTCAGAATCCACGCCCCACTTATAACACAAGTGTTTGTACGAGCCCCCAGCTCTGCAAGCTCTCAAAACTATAAATAACAAGTAGTGTAGACGATATGTAAATAACATATCATGTGCAGGTAGACACTTCATGACTAAAACAAAGTTATGAGACCTGTTATGGAACTGAGATCGAGCGACGTGTTTTTAAGATAAGGGAGTTTGAAAATGTGATATTTTATACAACAGTTGAATAAGCAAGAATTTAATTAAGTGACTTACATTTACTTACATGACAATAGAAACACTACTGTATGATTTTGCTCATTCATCAAGAAAATAGCTCCAAACAAACCCCAGAACTGCTGCACACCTCCAAGCACCACAGTGGGTTTGCTATGAAATGAATCTTGCATTGTAGCACTAAACTTAGTTGAGTCAGATTCAATGACCCACTCTACGTCACTTACTTTGGTCACTAATGACTCAGCTGTGGGAACTAATCTATTGATGAATGATTCAGTGACAAAGACAATGACTTGCCGCCACCTACTGGTAGTTTTATTGTAATTTCATCCAAGTATCATTTTTAGTTAAATTATTTAATTTTTCTATATTCAAAACATTAATTTCACAATGTTATGAATTTAAATGCATTCATTCCTTCGCTGAGCCTCATTAAACAGTTTTAATTATGCAATTTGAAAAAGTTCACAAATTTATGAATTTGACAAAAGAGGACAAATTTAAAAAGGTTAGAAAAAATGCTTTACAATGGTTAAAAAAAAAAAACCTACAAATGACTGTCAAATGAGGAGTCAAATAACGCCTCATAATGGGAAGGTTAATTTCTGTCATTCATCAGGAGGTGCTCCTAAATTTTTGACTGCGCTCTTAAATCTTTAAAATTATGAGCACAAGTGCTCCTAAAAATGAATCCAGTTACGCAGTGACTTGAATTAATTGCGAACTAACCTCTTGTTTTCTCAACAGTTTCTGCATGACCATATGTCTGGCGCTGCTGCCCGAGATACTCATGTGCTCCTGTTCACTGAGCATCTCCTGGCCCGTGCCGTCTTGAGCGGATTCTTCTTCTTCTTCTTTTTCCTTCTTTGCCTCTTGGGCTGCAGCCACAGCAGCTGACAGTGACGGCGGAGAAGCCAACACTGGGTTCACAAGGCCCACCTGAGGCACAACAGGGAGCGTGGGCCGCGCTGGGGTCACCCCTGCACAGAAACACAGGAGTGAGTATATTAGCTGTGGTCTAACATGTGAATTTCTGGTAGACATCTATAAAATACTTCTCTATTTGAGCGAAATAGCTTTACTAGTTTCTATGGCCTTTACTAGAACTGTTCCCTAACAAAAATCTGAGGCACAGTTTAAGAAAAAGTTGCTGTCATTTAGGGTGGCATGTTTCAAACCCATGTGTCTTTATTTTTTTTACACAATTACAATGATTGGAGATAAAGTCTGTCAAGCACGTTTCGAACCATCAATCTACAACGTCATCTTCAGAATTAACAATATGGAAAATCTAAATGTAGGTGCTTTACTGATAATCTTCTCCTCCAGTGAGATGTTAACTGTAGTGACTAGATAATATTTGGTCAGTGAGATAAAACTTGACTCAATTTGTCAACAGAATGTTCAATTTGTGAATGAAAACGGATTACAGCTCCAATGTGTGCTAGAATGGATGTCAATATTTTTACTGAATAATTTCATAATTTTTAGCTGAACCATTCCTTACAGAAAACATTAATCTAAACAGGACCAGGAAACAAAGAAATTATGCATTATTAAAAAAAAAACACCATTGCAGAAATCAGACAGTTTTGGCAGTGCTTCAACATTTTTCCTCTATACCTGCTTGCCTCTGAGACTATAATGTTGAGCATTTAATGAAAACATTGGGGGAAAAAAATTTAAGACAGGGGTCACTTTTCCCCTCTTTGATGCAACATCTGTCCTCTCTGGGCTTGGCTTCAAGATCAATTCCACAAAAAAAAAAAAAAACACAGGATCTGAGAGACTCACTGGCCAATAGGAATGAGAGATTTGTTTATGAGGGGAGGGGTTAGAAACAGTCCTCTTCAAACTTGGTTGATCAGTGTGCAGCAAAAGGGAAGGGTCATGGCGAATGTGGAGAATAAAGACAGGGAGGGGAAGAAAGGAGAAAGAAAAGGAGAAAGAGAGAGAGAGACAAAGGAGAGAAGAGAAAATAAAAGAGAAATCTATTAGTGGACACGTCCCAAGACAGGCCACGTTAAACTGAGTACTGTGTAGGACAACAGAAACCTGAGGGAGAGAGAGATTGTGTACATTTAAGCTAACGTAGAAATGAGAGATTATGGTCAGTGTTCAAAATTAGCTTTTTAAGTAAAACAAACAGACTGAGCACAGCCACTTAAAAGTTAGTGATCCGATCTAAACCGTGTAGCCTAAGTAATGTGTGGGAGGTCATGCCTGCTGAATAATGGCTTTAAAAAAAATAAGGCATGTGTTTGTAATTATCTTTCAGGTCTGACTCCAGTACATGTTCCTAACAATCCTGTTTTCAAAAATACATGAAATGCTATCATTCATGCAAATTACACCCAAGTGAAGGGCCCCACTCTTACACAACACAGGTCAACCACATGCAGAACAAAAATACTTAAAACATACAACACGATTAAGGCACACAAGTGAAAAAACACTGTGTTGCAGAGGGCCACAGTACTGACAAAATAATAATGATGCTATAAACCACTTCTGAAGGTACCTACCTGTAATGACCCCTGGGGCCTGAGCTGCCATGACGGCCTGTGGGAGCTGAGGCAGGTTCAGGCCCGTCCCCGCGGCCATCGCCCCCAGAATAGATACTCCCGCTACCGCTTCCTGGAAGAACAGAGTGGGACATATAGGAACACCGCCTGGACAGCGCCCGTTAAAAGCACACAACACCAACACGAGTAGACAAACATGTCACAGGACAGGACATGAGACAAACAGACCTTCGCGCACACAGACAAGCCTTGGGCCAGCTGCATAAAATGGGAAGTTTGAGCTTATTTTGAGCCTATTGAGAATAGGGATGCTCATATTTACGGTTTAACTGTTAACCAAGAATAAGAATGTTGCCAGATGAATACTTTCAGTTAAACGGCTTAATTTTTTTTTGTTAAGTTTGCTGCATTGTTAAAGAAAAATATTCTACACATATTTGATAACTCAAGTTAAGCATGCACCTGCTCTACTTTCACTTAGTCAACTGAAGTAGTAAATGAAACACAATGGCAAGTGGTGGCAGCAGTATTAGATAAATGGTTATCGAGGAGGACTATAGCCTAGAAAGCATGCATAGAGCCCTCTACTTAGCATGACTAAAAAGCGGTCACTCATCTTAGTTCATCGCGATGTCACAAAGTTCCATTATATTCAATGAAGCTCTACAGGCTGCGCTCCAGACAATTCCTACAGCACATCAACATGTTACTTTTTTTTTAAATTAAAAATTAGATTAGATTAGTTGTGCACAGAGTTAGGCCTGCTATTTATTTTTATGTCTGACGAAAAAAAAATAAGACCTGCTCTTTTTTTGCCAGGTTCAGGAATAAGATTCCGTCGTGCGTTAGCAAATGTCGTCATTCTTAATTTGTTAATTTCAGTGACAAAAAATATTAGTGAGGGCTATATTTATTTTTGATTCCATTATTTTATGTTTTTCTGTGCTCAGAGTGCTGCAAGTTGTGGGAATGAAGCATTGTGACTCCAGGTTCTGATGTTGCTCTGTATGCTGTTTGCACATTAATCAAATTTTTCGACGTAGTTTAAGGTTACCAAACACCGCACCCTTATTGGTATGTAAACTTATAATTTGACTCTTATCAGTCACGGTTAAGGTTAGACAACGAGCAGCGGTTAGGTCTGGGAAGGTAACCAACATGGAGCATCCCTAATGTGGAGAAATTTGATTTTTGTCGGCATAAGGATAAAATATCCTGAGTGAACCCACCCCACCAGCAGAGGTGCTTTCCTACCCCCCGCAGAAACAACCTATAACGCACCCCCCCCACGACACTAAACATACAGTTTGTGTGCTATATGTTCAGCTGTACCTTAAACCTTTGGTATAATTATAGGAAACACATAAGAAAACTCGATTTCTAAAGCAAGTTGGGATTAGTTCATTGGACTTTATCTAAAACCGAAGGCTCCAACACTCTAACCAGTGTTAATGATGAAAATCAAGCGAAACTACACCAACACAGTTAGGCTTGTTAAGCTACCTAAACCGAAATTTTTATTTTAGACAACCCTTACATTGCGAGTAAATCCTCGACCTATGCTACTAAATTTTCACTCTGGGCGACTAAATGATGTCTACTATTAGCCAATGGCTAATAAATTCTCAAATTTTACTCGCCAGTGTGTGAGTTGGATGCTAAGTATAAGTTTAGCACAGATATTTTCACTCACAGAACACTCTGAGCGCTTCAGAGTTTCACTCTCTGTCAAGAGATCTGTGCTTTTTTTCAGTTCATCTGAATGGATGTGCAGCGCACCTGTATTCGACGTACTGTAAACTCTAGTGTGAAGGCGCACGACTCACCGTCGCTTTGGTGAGAGCAGAGAGAGAGAGAGAGATAGTCGGTACTAATGCAGAAACCTGACGCGCTTCATGTAAACGATATTCTTTGTTGTATGTTGCTGTCAAAATAACGGAGAGTTCCGGGATTGTTTCGCGTTTTAGAACGCCAGGTTTTCCAGGCCATGGGCCGGAACTAATGCGCAAACAGCTCTCATGGCTGGTGTCACTATTATCGTCTCGTTTGATTCAGCAAATCAGTTAGAGCGACCGACACAAACCCGTTAAATTCATGAATCCCGCAGTCGTTAACCTTAGGAGCGTTTTATACTGTTCCTTCGTAAAATCGTATATTGTGACTATTCTCATCATCATCTTATCGATTTATTATTATTATTATCTTTAGGAGGAGCCTGATTTGACTACCAATCTCACAGTTGAATATTCGTGGTGTGTTATGATCATGCCATTTTGGCTATGGGGGTACTCAAATGTCTGATTTCACATAGAACTACCGGTTTTCTCCCAATAAGTTATATACAGCCTAATGATAATGCTGTAAATAAGAATCTGAAAGGAAAGAAGCTTCAAATAAATAACACCCACCATGCGTGAATAAATCCGCCACCCCATAGTACGCGCAGTCAAAACAGAATCCAGAAGATCAACCTTAGGTCATCTACCTAACGATAATGAGGAGCCCTATTGTAAAAAAGTTGGGGAATTCTGAGGGTTTCGCTGACAATGTGTGCAATATCGAACAATCGATTGGACTATGAAAATCCTGTCGGGGGACACCCTAGTATTATGTTAAGTTTCCACCTCCCCCCTTTTTACGAAACACTGAATGACCACACAAAGCAACCACCACCAGGTTAAATTCATACTAAAGTTCTAATTAAATAATACTGATCTCCTGAGATATTATAATGTCTCGCTGACTGTATGTAAGAGTGTACTTAAATATTTAAAAAAAACCTGTGCATTTAAAAAACATATACGCAACATTAGAGATATATATAGATAGAGAGATATATATTATATATATTATAATAATATATAATACATACTACATACCATAAATATGCGAACATACCACAGTATGTCACAAACCTCACATTTTTGTTAATATTTTATTATATCTTTTCATGTGGCAACATTGAATAAATGACACTTTGCTACAATGTAAAAGTAGTGAGTGTACAGCTTGTATAAAAATGTAAATTTGCTGTCCCCTCAAAATAAATCAACACACAGCCATTAATGTCTAAACCGCTGGCCACAAAGTGAGTACACCCCTAAGTGAAAAAAATCCAAATTGGGCCCAAAGTGTCAATAATTTGTGTCAATCCCACCATTATTTTCCAGCACTGCCTCAACCCTCTTGGGCATGGAGTTCACCAGGTCACACCCCGGTTTGCCCACTGAGAGCTATTCCACCCATGATGACATCACGGAGCTGGTGGATGTTAGAGACCTTGCACTCCTCCACTTTCTGTTTGAGGATGCCCATGCTTGGCCAATCCATCGCCTTTACTCTCAGCTTCTTTAGCAAGGCAGTTGTCGTCTTGGAGGTGTGTTTGGGGTCTTTATCATGTTGGAATACTGCCCTGCGGGCTGTGGCCCAGTCTCCGAAGGGAGGGGATATTGCTCTGCTTCAGTATGTCACAGTACCTGTTGGCATTCATGGTTCCCTCAATGAAATGTAGCTCCCCAGTGCATACTCATGCAGGGGCCCCCGACATGACATCCCCACATGCTGAGGGAGGAAAGACACCACCTTGCATTTGTACTCCCTCACCTGGTTGACGCCACAATGCTGAACCATTGAACCAAATTAAGCTTTATCTTGTCTCCATCAGGACCCACCCCCACAGGACATGGTTTCAGTAATCCACACACATGTCCCTATAAGTCCATGATTGTCTTTAGCCACACACACCCCGATCTTGCGGCCTCTTGTGGATCTCTTAGAGAGGGAGGCTTCCTTCTGGGCACCGGCCACAATGCAGACCAATTTGATGTAGTGTGCGGCGTATGGTCTGAGCACTTGACAGGCTGACCCCCCCCACCCATTCATCCTCTGCAGCAATGCTGGCAGCACTCGTATGTCTATTTCCCAAACACAACCTCTTGATATGACGCTGAGCACGTGCACTCAAATTCTTTGGTCGACCATGGCGAGGCCTATTCTGAGTGGAACCTGTCCTGTTAAATCGCTGTATTGTCTTGGCCAACGTGCTGCAGCTCAGTTTCAGGGTCTAAGCAATCTTCTTATAGCCTACGCCATATTTATGTAAAGCAACAATTATTTTTTTCAGATCCTCAAAAAGTTCTTTGCCATGAGGTGCCATGTTAAACTTCCAGTGACCAGTATAAGAGAGTGAGACCGATAACACCAAATTTAACACACCTGATCCCCATTCACACCTGAGACCTTGTAAAACTAATGAGTCACATGACACCGGGGAGAGAAAATGGCTAACTGGGCCCAATTTGGACATTTTCACTTAAAGGTGTACTCACTTTTGTGGCCAGCGGTTTAGACATTTATGGCGGGCGACAGCAAATTTACAGTGTTATACAAGCTGTACATTCACTACTTTACATTGTAGCAAAGTGTTTTCTTCAGTGTTGTCACATGAAAAGCTATAATAAAATATTTACAAAAATGTGAGGGGTGTACTAACTCTTTGAAGATTACGTCTGTCTGTCTGGGTGTGTGTATAATATAATAATATATACTATTAGCCTCTCTATCTCAGTCTCGACGAGTAAACTAATAAATTGATAGCAATGGCGATTCATTGCCCAGGTGTCCGTCCGTAGAGGGTTGTTAAATTGACTTTCAGGAAAGAACCAGAGAAAAAAAATGTGTCATGGTTTAAACAAAAACATTAATCAGCACAACTGTTTTTAACATCATTTTTTTTAAAATTGAGAATTCATTTCTGAAGGATCATGTGGACACTGAAGATTGTGTGTGCCGATAGGACGATCGTATCGTGTAACGACGTAGTCAGAGATAGGACAATATCAGATCTCTGTCGATGTCAAGACGATATAGGATATCTCTATACATATGTATAATACATGGCATATTACTAATTTGGCTATTATTAGAATCAAATAGTGCCCCGCTATTTCCGCACAAACACTCGTGCAAATGAGGATTAGAGCCTGTAGCCGACGAAGGAGTGTCCAACCACAAACATAGACGTACATTGTCTACTGATATAAGGTATTGCACTTAAGTAATCTGAACGGCCTATATTTTAACCAAGCCCTCACTAACAGAGTTTAATGCCACAGTTAAAGGCGCAATAGGAGATCTTGGAAAAAGCTAACTTTAGCCTGATAGCACTAAAAGCGAACTTCGCACCCTCCCTGCAATCGCCGTCCAAAACCACGCCCCCTGAACACATTTACACTCACAGACCAGAATACCAGAGACAAAATTACTACAATAGGCTACATCAGCGATTCCCAATTCCAGCCCATGTTCCGAAACGAAGTAAACTTCAACGGATTTCACCTGCTCAAGGAGTAGGGAGCAATGGACACAGTGTAGGGACCATGTCAATCGGAACAAAGTTCATGCCAAGCTAGCCATTCTACTGAGCTGGTTATTGATCGGGTGTGTGTGTTAACGAAGCGAGACATCACAATGTGCAGAGCGGGGGGCAGAGAGACTGGACGTAATCGCTGGCTCAGCATGAGGTATTCACTGGGAGGAAACTTTAAAAGACTACCAATACAGCGAAGGCAGATCGGGGTGTTGATCGTTTGCCGCCACCTAGCTCTGTCTGCACAGCAGGCCATGTGAACACGATGATGACGTGTGTCCTGTCTGCGCGAAACGGGTGGGCAGAGGTATGCGATACATTAGTTGACAGTTGCACGGAGGAAAGCTTATAAAAACGATCGGACGAGCCGTTTTGATTGGACGAAACATTTCTTGGCCTACGCCTTCCACAAAATTATAAATACATGAGGGACATTTAGCCATAACCTAATGATTGCTAGCGGGATGTGCAAAGAGACTTTCAACCAGCTAAGCAAAAAAGGTTCGAAGACCAATCACTATTACACCCTTTAAGTTACAAAAACGCGATCCTCCTTGTTTATGTGGTGGTGCGTCGGGCTTCATGGGGGCGGCGGCGGTCCAGAGTCTGTATGATGACTCCGTTTATACTTAACTTTACTCAATATCTGAACTTCATCCGTTTAAATATTTATATTTAAAGTGTCCATTTCGGTACCAATTTAGTGTTAAACCGTAAAAGTAAATATACTTTGATTTTTACAGTTGACTTTTGCAGACTTTAAGGAATGGAACGGTACTGCGCAGATGCAGGCAAAATTGTCACAGGACCGCGCAGTTTATAGCCAGTGTAGATGTTGTATGCGAATAAATGAACTTAGCTGTTTAAATTCTAATATTTAACCTGTTCGTTTATCAGGAGGTTCGCCTAGCTAAATATTTTGATATTGGGGCTTCCATGGGTCTCCGTCCTAGACCGGTTTAACAACACACATAGTTACTCAAAGAACCATGACAAGACAGAGATTCTCCGGTGACCCCACTCACCCACCACGCATGATAATATTGTGTATCGGCGATTTCACGGGCTGGCGATATGACGATTTGAAAAATGACCATATCGCCCAACATACTGGAAAAACTGGGGTTAGGAAGGCTGCAAACATTCTGCATTAAAATATAATTTATTTCGGTTGTCAAAGTAGATTAAAATAAAAGGTTTTAAATTGTATTATTTTAGATTACAGTTTTACTGGTTTCTATTAATGTTTTTCAGATCAAAATCTGAATGCATTTTCCTTCAAAAAATATATATAAAAAAATCTTACTAACTCAAACTTTTGGATGGTAATGTATGTATTAAACACAGCAAAAAAGCTAACAGCTAAAGGAAATGCTTGACATTAAAAATCAATTGTCCGCTTTAAGTGTTCATCTAAACATTCAGGCATTTTATGCAACAAGGCCCAAGACATGAAGTAAAGGTCAAAAACATGTGACAAAACAAGCTAAACGGATCATTAGAAATCTTTATAAATGATTAACTATACATTAATTTAGAGACTGCTACATAACAGTTATAAACTGTTATAAATTTATCTGCCTAACAATTTAAAATATATATGACAAGCATGAGACAACACAGGACAATTACATCACTGATCATACAAATTAACAATATATATTTAGTAGCATATAATATAGCAATTTTAGCATTATCTATGCTGTAGCATAGATGCTATAAAATTCACTAAAATGGAAGTAATCCACAATAGAAAATGCCAAAAAGGTATCTCTGAATGAAAATATTAAAGGCACACCCATTAACAAAGAACTATCATGAAAAGCCTTGAGATTAAGCAGACATCCAGATTTATATATTCATCATTATGTGGGCCAAAACCCAAAAATTACAGATAAGAGGCATAATTTAGGGTGAAATTTTTTGGCAGAGGTGCTACTTAAAGTCACCTGCAACTAAAACTGCTCAGCTTTCAAGTATATGGGCCTGTCTAGTAAACATTCTCTACCTAGCACACTATAGAGCAATGAGCATCAGTGTAACTGGGATGTCCTGAAGACAAGACTCTCCCCACACTCATTCTACACAAAACAAAAAGGCACCAGCGTGCTTTGAACAGAATTTCCTGAAGCATTTACCAGACAGTTGAGGAAGTCTTCTGTCCGATTCTCCGGCTGGGACAGATTCCATGCCATCTGTTTTTGGAGTTTACACGCTATGTTATCTTTCTGCATGTAAAAGCTCTGTCTCAAATAAGTAATGCTGTGTCATAACTGAGTCTTCATGCCAGTCAATGCCTAAATTGACTCAAATCAAACCCTCACATACAGCACCAAGTGTCTGCTCTAGCCTGCCAAGCGAATTAAAATCACGCTGCCTTACTTTACAAAGGAAGGCTTTTAAGGAAGGCTGCTCACACATACTCTCTCTCCCTGACTAACAATACATAATCATGGTGTGTAAATGCTCACCTGTGCTGTGATTTTGGCGGTGGCAGCAGCAGCCGCTACGGCAGCTGCGGGAGGAAGGCCGCCCGGCGTCGCTGGTGTCAGAAGGGGCATGAGTGGTGTGACTGCTTTGCCCACTCGCAGGTACTGGCCGCCTAAGTCGAAAAGGTTCATGGAGGACACGGCATCTTGCGCAGACTGGGCCTTATCATATTCTACAGGGGAAACAAGGAAGACTAAGACTCAACAGCTTCTAAGACTCAGCATTAATCTACCAGAGCTCTGACAGTTACTGTGTAATTACCAGCGGGCACTTATGGCACAAAAGTCCGTAACAGAGCCTAAGAAAACAACGACAACAGAAATAAAAACTTACTATGAAAGCATGTGAGGAACCTGCCCCCACCCTTCTCTATCCCCTGTGAGACATGTAGAGAACAGCATTCTACCATGACTGACTGCTCTCAGTCAGATACATTTATATACAACCGAATGGGTGAAGCAGCCGCCTGCTTACCTATGAAGCCATAGCCTTTGTGTTTTCCCGTCGTGGGGTCCCGCGCCAGGTTGCATGACTTGATTCTTCCAAAGGCCTCAAACACACTCTTGATGTCGTCGTCTGACAAATCGGGATGCACAGATGCCACGTAAATTCGGTTGAAGGCGCGCGCTTCTTCGGCTAGCTGGTCTATGATGGGTTGAGCCTGACCAATGTTGCTTGGTCGTCCCACCTACAAGTGTTGAAATAACAAATCAGACATTATTGAATGTATGAAGGACATTCAATAAGGACTTTGAAAAATAAAAATCACAATTTCTAAAACTTAATTTTTTACAAAGTACTCACTTTAATGTTTCTACCGCCCAACATAATGGAGTTCATCTGTTCTAAAGCGAGCTGTGCTGCTTCTGGTACTTCATATTCTACAAATGCAAAACCCTGAAGAAAGAGTAGCTTATCATCAGTTAAAATACAGAAAAAAAATCCAAACCATAAAATAGCAAAAAAAAAAAAAAAAAAAAAGACCTTCTGACCTTGTGTTTTAATGTAACAGAGTCCCAGGACATGTCAATGCTCTTAATGGGACCAAAAGGAGCAAAGGCCTGTCTGATGGTGTCTTCTCCTAGCTCGTAGTAGATGGACCCAACATAAACACGGCACATTATGGCTAGTGCCCGTTGCCTCTGTGCTGCAACCTGTAATGGACAATTTAATTGATCAGATGGGGCCATGCCAGACACATACTCATTCATAAGAGTTCATCATTCATAGGCTTGTTCCAATGATTGAGGATTGAACCAGAAGACAATAAACATGCTGGCACCGAAGACATAGCACTGGCATTTCTTTACCTCCGCCCATTACACACGTGCACTGAACCCACCACATGTATGCCAACAAAAGGAGGGGATAACAACATCTACTGTATTCTCAAAAAGTTATGTCAATGAAGGTTACTGAGATTACTTGGAGAAACGGTGTTGGACTTACAGACTGTAGTGGTGAGAGGGGATCTCCAAAGCCCATCGTTAATGAGGCCATCTGAAGGGAATTAGGGAGCTGTAAGGAAAAATAAATCAACATGGTAAGTCCATTACTATTGTGCAGCTTTTTTTCTACCACGGTTGGAAGTTGTCAGATGAGGGTAGAAAGGGTTCATACTCACATAATGATACATAATTACAATCATGATTAAATTGTGTATACACCAAACAATGTGTTTTTTTTTTCAAACACAATCGCTTTCTAACCGCATTTTTCTATCATCACTATAAATTAAATGTCAAAATAGCTTTACTATGATATTTTCATAATTCTGAAAAAAAAACAAAAAAAACAACAACACTCCAGAACAGCAGTAATTTGGGCTAAACTGTGAGTGACATCAGCATACATTCTACATAATGAAAGTAATGCTACTATATCTATCCCATGTTCTCATGCAGTCAACCCTCTACAATGTGAGTAAATCACTCGCATATACTACAACCTTCAGTCTGGGCGACTAAATGATGTCTAACATTAACCATTGGCCAATAAATTCTAAGATTTACTTGCCACGGTGCGAGTTGGAGGCCAAGTCTAGTCTAGCACAGATTAATATATAGATCTATATACACACAACACACAACACCTGACGGCGGGCTTCAGAGTGGCCACTCTGTCAGCAATATGTGTATTTCAATTTGTTTGCATCTTGTTTTTGAGCCCATAAATAATAATGTACTCGTTTTAATAAATTTTTATTGTAATGTACTCATTCTAATATATATAAAAAAATTCACTTACATTGCTGGTAGGTTATCATAGCACAAATTAACACACTCTCTACAATAAAAAAAAAAAAAGAGAAGAGTTCTAAACTAACGCGCTGTCTTCACTGTACCTCACGCACACAAGGCTGATTTCCTCGACGCGTCCGCAAGTTCGCTTGGGTGCGCGTGGCAGGAGATTTCCGCGTAGCTCCGCTTCCGAAAATGCACGAGTTCAAAGCGACTCTAGCCGAACATGACCGTCTGCGCCAGCATTTGTGTGAAACAGAAGCAGTTTGATGTTAAGTGCAGTCTCACACACAGATCACGTTGCGGCTGAACTCAGACATTCAGGAACAAACTTTTTAGCGCTGCCCCGCAGTTTTATCAACTAAATAGCTTAATCTCTCAAGAGCTACATTATCTTTCTCAACAAGGAGATGGTAACAATATTGCTTCTAAAGGAATTAAAGCCACAGCTTTACTGTTAATAGAGAAACGCGGCAAAACAGTGGTAATTCATACATACACAGCTTCTCTCTCTCGCTCTCTCTCATAAATGAACAATTGATGAATTACACTTTTCTGAGAATAAAATATAGTGGAGATCGCTAAACTGCAAGCTAAACGGTGTTTTCAGAAAGCAAGCGCGTTTATCCACAGTGGAGAGGGAGTGCGCGTACACAGGGTTGCCAGGTTGACAAAGATAAATAACAAAGATAAGTAACACACTTTGCAGATATTTCCGTATTGCGCAAGTGTAAAGCTCTGTTTCGGGGATTACGTCTCTGTATATCAGACAACCCAGTTGTGTTCCTCTGCGGACAGATTAAACCTTGTTGTAGCCTATATATGCTCTATTCATTATTTTTTAGAAACCTCACACTTTTCTACTCAGTTTTAAACGTTGTAAAATTTTAAACAAATTAAGCGCGGTCCACTACTGCACACATGCCACAATATCGATACAGGACCAGCTGTATCGATACTCGTATCATCAAATATCTGTGACGATACATCGTCGTATCGATATTTTGAACACAGCACTAATCTCAAGGGATGCGCAGCGTACCTGTATTTGATGTATCAAACTCTAGTGTGAAGGCGAATGACTCGCCGTCGCTTTGTCTCCGTTTTGATTTCAGCAAATCAGTTCAAGCAAACGCACACAACCCGATTAATATTCATGAACCCAGCAGCTCATTATTCCTTAGTGCGTTATGAATTATTTACGCTATTAAATATTATATTGTTCTTATTAGTAGAATTTGTATTATTATTATCTTATCAGTATTAGTTAGTCGTCCCCACCCCCCCCTTTTTTAACAGAAACACTGAATGTCCAACAATATCGTAAGCACCACCACCAGTCCTAAAATGCAGTTAAAATGACAAATATGCATATACGGTGGTTACCAAGTTTGAATTTAAATATTAAGTTATATCGTTAAAAATGGGTGAGGCTGAAGAGATAGAATGGTGCTACGGGCAATGCACATCAATACAGCGATAATTGTTGGTAACACTGTACAACAATACTATTTTTTAATTCTTGTAGGGGTAGTTTAGGGTTGGGGTAAGGGTGTAGACTAGGGATGTGCCGATAGGAGTATCAGTACGAACGGGGCACGGGGCAAATTCCAAAGAAGTGATCACCTATCCCCCTTGGAGTGCGGGACTTTGGAGTAAGCAGGGCAAGTGCATGACACATGTAGTTGTTGGAAGCACTTGGGAAAGCGAGGCAGCCAGAGACTTCATTTCCCATATCTTCCGCTGGCATGTTCCCGTGGGACACCGCAGCAGGTGTCCATCAGCATGTCGCTGTTTTACAGAGCATAAATGTAGTTTTCTGTTGTTAGCAGAACTGTTGAAATAACATGACATTTATATTTGAAAAATTCAAAAAATATGCTCTTAATAATAATAAAAAACTTAATAAATATCATACCATTATATCTTTTAAAAATATAAAAGGTATATATTTTTTATTGTCAATCAGAGAAGTGGTGGAAGATATCGGAAATTACGTAGCTCCATTCCAAACGACTACATAATGGCACGCACGTGCCCTGCTCACTCCAAAGTCCCCACTCCAAGGGGACTTCCATTAATCACTTCCATTTGGAATTTGCCCCGTGAACCGTTCGATACCGATACTCGTATCGGCACATCCCTAGTGTAGACGTTATTAAATCAATCTAATAGGTAGAAAATTCAATTTATTGTTAGCTTTCGGTCTGCGCTGTATCCCTTCTAGCCACAACCTTGAATAATGCTTGATTATCATAAAAAGCTGTGCCATTTTACAAACATAAGCCTTTTATATACATATAAAAAATTGTACATCAGTCTGGCGAGTAAACTAAAAAAAATGTACTAGCCAATGGCGATTATATTGCCAAGGTGCGTGTAGAGGGCTGGCAGGTTTACCTGTAGGTTGCTGAGCTGTTGCTGCTGATGGGCGAGGGTCTGCTTGACCAGGACGCTCTTGATGCTTTGCTCCATGGCATACTTCTTTGCCTACAATTAAGAGCACATAACACAATGTATACCCACTAAAATAGCTTCAAACCACCTCAGAAGGACCCCAAATAGCCAGATCTAGTCAGAAATAGCATACTTCACTGGGCTCAACATTAATGTTTGTCTGCTTGTCCGGGACAAGTGGATTTTTTGAAGGGGCATGTGAAAGATTTTTTCCCTGTTTTCACAAACATCAGCACGATTGCAAATGACATTGTTTTTATACAACAGTTCATTTAACAATTAGTTAAGTGATTCACATTTTAGACCAGGGCTGGGCAACTTCGGTCCTGGAGCCAATACTGACCGATGAAAATAGTTTCAAACAAAGATCACAGGAGAACAGTCGTGCATCTCCAAGCAACTCACAGTGACCATTTGTAACAGAATGATTCAGTGTTTTTGAACAAAACGGGTGAGTGCGTCAACAATCAGGATTGTCGTCCTTTGATCATTTCTTAAATTGAAGCAGACATTTTAAAGGCAGAGTGAGGGATTTCTGGTAGCCAATGTTGATATTTGAAATCACCAAAACAAACACGCCCCTACACCAAAAGGGTCTCGCCCCTATTTTAAAAGCTCCGCACCACATACGTACGCAACCCAGGCAACAACGTTTAGTTCTGTGAAACAAAGCAAAACCAATGTTACACCGTGTCTACAGACGTGAGCGGCGCGGCGCAACAAATCCCCGACAGAAAACTGCTGCCGGGTTCTATTTATGACGTGCGGACACAAATTTCAAATGGTTTTCAACAGTCGTTTGAGCGCGTCCAGTGTAGGCAGACTTTAGCTGTTGTAGACACGGTGTTACTCACCTATTGAGAAGAAACAAAGCAACCTCGGCGTCCGATCGCAGGCCTCCGCTCCTTGAGTTCCCTCCAGCGCTGGAAAGCTGATCCGATATTTACACGGGTCCTACTTCTTGCCTTATCGTTCCGCAGATGTTGTCCTCTTTTGTTTTTTATCTTTCTGTCGCTCAGCTCGGCTAATGTCCGTCCCATGCACTGAACGCGCTCTCCTCCACTTCACGAGTAGACACGCTCCTTATTGCTGATTGGCTACAAGTTTGTTATGCGATTTGGCCCGAATCAGTTTTTAAAGTGTTTTTGAAAAATCACTTACTCTGCCTTTAAAGAATTGGTTGAACAAATTTCTCAAATACTTACTCATTAAGACAGTCGCTTCCAGCTGATTAACTTGATGTATCATCAAATTTCACCAACATTTCATATTTGTATATTCAACAAATGTAAAATAAAATTAAAATTATTTATATCACCATTATTTATGCAGTAATTTTGCAACGTAAATGCATTCATGTTACCTCTAAGCTTCATTAAACAGTCTGTGTAAATCTATCTAGGGCTGCCGCGATTCATCGATTCTACTCGACTATTCGATTTTTAAAAATCCTCGACTTCATTTTGCCTGTGTCGACTAACCAGCAAAATACCGGAAGTGGCGCATATCACGGACGAGAATCCATAAAACACATTATTAGACTGTTTTCCAAGGCCTCGTGATATATTAAACCCGCTTAAAAATTATAGTTAAGCATAACTGTGAATTCACAAACGCTACGATTTAATTAAATAAGTATATGTGATGCAGTTATAGGCGTGTGGGTTATGTATGTGCGTCTCACAGCGGCTCCGTTCACAGTAAATGCTGTTCTGCAGGAACTGTTATCATTTACATGTGTGGAGCGGCTCAAACTCCATCTGTGCATGTTGTTGTGAGTTTGGATTTATTATAATGTTCATCTGGGAATGCAACGTGTGCCATTTCATCAGATATGGAAGGTAAATCATTTATAAATCTACGCAAACACAGGAGAATTCATCGTGGTTTCAAAATATAAGCTCAAACCCTCACTCTGAGTTTACGCGTTTTGATGTTCACATATTTTTTTAATTACAGCGGCTATAGCATTTCTGTCATAAAGAAATGGCCAAATATTAAAGATTAAGTGGACATTTGAATTAAATGATGCTTGGTAAATATTAAACAAGTATTAGATCGCACAGTAGTGTGTAAAAACAATCGTCAGGCCGTTGGCGCTCCCTGCAGGCCTTCGTTGTAATGCGTAATGTACATTAGCTCTACTCACTGACTATAATAGATTATATTCATATTATTTTATAATTATCTATGTCAGTAAATCTAGTACAGTATATGACAGAATTTAACAGTTTTGTTCAATAAAAACTATATGATTTTTGTTTTTGTCCTTTATTTGAATAGTTTATGCATCATTGCTATTATATGCATTTTCAAGTAAATTTAAAGGCTATGTTCACTTAACTACATCTATTTTTATTCCACAAAATAATGATAATATTTTATTTTTAGTGACTAGAACACGTGGATGTGTCATTCTTACACTATAATACTGAAAATTGATTTCAGTGATTTGGACTATGAGAATGGACACTTGCTTCTTGCACTTTATATTGCACTTTTGCTTAAAAAGGATTTCATAGAAATGTGGAATTCATTTGGGTTTCCACTACTGAAGTCCCACTGTTCATTTGTATCATCATGCTGGAGATGTTCCGTTTAAATATGTTGTTTACAGCATTCTAAGAGTCTTTTAATACATCATTTTAAATAATAACAAATTTAACAAAACAATACTATTCTAGTGGGACTCTCACATTGATTTATTTAATGTGAAAACCAAACTGTGGGGTTAATTGAACCATTTTTTCCCCTTTGTAGTTCACTCACCGCTGTAATGAACAGAAGCCCAGACAGTGGAGATTATTGACATTAGAACATTGACTTTCTCAGACTTTTGTAATTGTTTTTATTTCATTTTTATTAGGTTTGTTTACATTTTTACTCTTTTAGTTTTACATTTCGTCAATGGCTTGTTTACATTTATACTTTTTTATGGTACACTACTGAATGGCAAAGTTGCAAGTCTAATAAAATGTTCTTTAAAATTGTAACTCCGCCCGCCTTTAGTCTCTCCGCCTCGCGCCGAAATTACAAAAAAAAAGTCGTTAGTGGCAGCCCTAAATCGATCTAATTTTATTTGATTGGTAACAGTCCTATTTGTACCTTATTCTAATTGAATTTATTGATAAAAGCTCAGAATTTGACATTAAAGATGAGGCATGCTCTTAAGGTTAGGATAAAAATTTCCATTTATAGAAGCAAAAAATGCCCTGAAAATCAATTTAAGAGGGCAGATATCACAAATGCAAGTAAAAACTAACAGAAAAAACTAAGAGAACATAAGTATACCGATTCAGAATAAATGACATTTACGCTACAAAAATTTCATTTTTTCTTTCCGGACAAGAAATTGTTTTTTTTTTACTTGGGACATGATGAATGACTGATTAACTTGCCCAGAAGACAAGCACATCAAGGCTTAATATTGAACCCAGCTTCAGTTAAACCAAAATACATCTCTAAAATGTAATGTCACATATCATATTTTCCAAATCTGCTAAAAAAAAAAATGTACAAATGTTAAATGAGAATAATTATCCACTGTAAAGTGTACCAGCTATTGAGAATAGTACTAGCAGCTAATCAGACACCACTAGTACCGAAGGCATAGCACTGGTTCTGCTCTTGTCCACTGCTTGCTTACATGTGCACCGAGTAAACATGCTTATAAAGCTAGAGGATATGAAAAAATTGTCAGTGGTGCCTTCTCATCCGTTCCAGCAACTGACAACCTGGAAAAACTCTTGGTATGGATTTTTGCAGATTAATTCGCAAAATCGATAAAAAAAAAAATCTTAAGCACACACCCCAAATTGCTTACTGATCACAATGCAACTAAAGTAACCAATCACAAAAATATAAATGAAAGCCTCTGTCTGATGCGCTTTTGTATAATTGTTATTGAGTTTAGTAAAGTCAAGTCACACATCAATCACTGATTTCAGTACCCATATGCAGAAGCAGTGTCTGGGGAAAGTCTCACCTTCTGCAGTGCCTCCTGCTGTTCCGGGGTGAGGGGCGGCAGGCCGAGCTTCGAGGCCATGCTCTGTCCATTCTCCATCATCAGAGCCTCGCCTCCCTGCACAGAGCACAGGCATCTGTCAGGCCTGATGAATGTAAGCTGCAGCGAAACTGCACATCTACTCAATGCACACACTGGACTGCAATACACAATGGACAACTTACAGCTTTAAAACGGTCTAGTTTAAGAGCAAACTCAAATTAGCTCATTCATAAATAATCTGATATACTTTATTGAACAATAGTAGAAATAATGCATCTTAAAGGGGTCATATGATGCTGCTAAAGAGAACATTATTTTGTGTATTTGTGTATTAAGTGTTTTATCGGTTTAAAGTAAAAAAAAAAAAAAACATTTTCCACATACTGTACATTGTTTCTCCTCTATGCCCCGCCTTTTTGAAACGCGATCAATTTTTACAAAGCTCATCGGTCTGAAAAGCGAGGTGTGCTGTGATTTGGCCAGCTATGCATTTCGTTGTGATTGGGCGAATACCTCAAACGTGTGACGGAAAAGTTACACCCCTCACCATACTGTGCTCCGTGTCCGTCCGGAGCAACAAGAACAAAAAATGATGGTTGCATCCTGTGCCCTAAATTACTGGATTTACTGACTTATACTGTCTTTTTCCTCGGCGCGATGCACGCGTAATAAGACCTACAGGAAACCCGTCCTGCATTTTTGATCGTAGAATTCAAACAAGTGCTACTACACTCCTAAAACTCGAAGCATCAGTTTGAATCACAGTGTCAAAGCCTTTAAATGAAACAATACTTACAGTCGGTGAGTCCAGAACGGCCGGCTCGTAGGCTAACTCTAAGCCCAGGATCAGTAAACAGTCCCTCCATAAAATGTCTGCACCCCAAACATCTGGGCATATTTGGTTAGACCTTTATGGAACTGTGTTATAAAATCCACGTAACCACTGATTGTCGTCGTGTCCCTTTGGTAAGACACCAAGTTTCACTTTCACAACGAAAAACGGGGCTGAGCGTGAGCGATGCCGATCTAGATGGAGCTGAGGCGGCGGGTTGGAGAACGGACACAGCCGGCGGATTTCGACCATGTGAGCAGCAACCACATGTGACGACCCCAGTCTGGACTCCGCTTCGTCCACGGTGAAAGCTGATCCGGCGATCCACAGTGCAAAGTTTTTGTATTCCCTCAGCGACCAGCACAGACCAGCTATAGGCATGACTAAGCGGATATCGTCCTCTTTTGGAAGACCAAACAAAGTAGTTTCACTTTCACAATGAAGCACAGTGTCTTCACGACATGGCGGCAGCGGCAACAATACTACAGTGAGAATAAAAGTTACGCCTTCTTTCTTTGCGTGAACATTTGGGCGGCGTTATGCAAATCTTCCCACATCGTGACGTAGACATGTGGGGGCGTGTTAGAACGAGCCGTTTTAGGGGGCTGTGGCAGAGTCTTACCTTTTATAAAGAATCTCTCTTTGGATTTGAGACTTTAGTCTTTGCAACTTTACAGATCTTCTTTATGCACCAAGAGCTTGTAACACTCCAAAGAGAAAGGAACATTTTTAAATCGCATCATATGACCCCTTTAAGTGAATAATTTACTTTTTTTAATGTATAAAAAGTATAAGGATTAGAGCTGGAAACAAGTTCTCATATTTACATTACTGCAAATGATTCTAAATCATTTTGAGCTTGCTCTAAAACATATTTCTACATTTCAGCACATGTTGGATACCTTCAGTTTAGCGTAAGGCTTTGTTAAAGACATTTTACACTGAACTGAAGTGTAAACATTTTACATTTACATTTAATTAACAGGCTTCTCACATTATGATAGGGAACCATGCATTCGTACCACATGGTGACTTCTCCCCTCAGTGGAAACACTGAGATGTCGGTCACTGGAGGACCATATACCCTTAAGAGTGCATATGCTAAAGTAAGTGAGCCCTCTTATTTAATACTACACAAGAGAAAACTTAAGTACCTTTGCTCAAATGAACTCCAGAGTGGTGCACTGTCCCCCCCCCCTTAAGGAGGTTTGAACCCAAAAAGTTCTGCCATTGGCTTTGGAAATATAGTACAGTCAAGAGATATGTTCTACAGCACAGACAACACAGAGAGAAACGACAAAGAAAAAAGGAAAAGAAAAACACAAACCTACTTAGAACAAGAGAACTGGATAGGGAGACAACAATTTGAGATCACTGACATCCAAATCCAGGGGGGAAAAAGCTGCCTTTAAAATGTTTAGGACATGAAGCCCTGGGTGAAAAACCTTACGGAAATATACTACAACTACATAGTTATAATATAGGACACACTACAACTATAACCAACCTTGTTGGGATCACTTTCATAATTTTTTTTCCGAACAATAAAAACATTAACAGCCAATCCGAATTCACGCTTACAATTAGACAGGACATCATTGTCCATAGGTGTGGATGCGTATATAGTTATTGTTTGAGTTATCATTTCTGGTGTGAACATTGTTTTGAACATTAAATCATGTTGTTCCAAACCCGTATGATTTTCTAGACTAATGGAAGATGATTTTCACTGAATCATAGCTTAAATTTTGGTTTGTTTTTTTTTGGGGGGGCTTCAATAAGCTCATTTAAAACTATAACATGCACTTACTGCTTTTATGATATTTGCATCCTTTTTAAAAGCTTGAAACAAGTCTTGTATGAAAATAAGCAACAAGGACAAAGAACATTTCTCCTACTGCATTTCACAGAGTAAAGTCATACAGGTTTAGAATGACATCCGGATGTGTAAATGAGTTCATTTTTTAGCTGAACTATTCCTTTAATGTGACTGACAACAAAATGTGACAATTGTGGAAAAAAAAAAAAAATTATCTCAAATAACTTGTCATATTTCTTAACACCACCAAAAATGACAGGACTTGAGCTACCAGTATGGCATGATTGGCCTGGATGACAAATATATATGTTTTTGTTGCAATGACTAAGCAAAAAAAAAAAAAACACTTAATTTTTTTTTTATTCCCTAAAAGCTCTAACACTTTATTATACATATACTGGTAACATTTGAACAACATAAAAAGGAAGTACAGGTTGCCTGATGCAACCTGTTGTTTGTCAAATATGTGTAATACTCCAACAACTGAAAGGCAATCAGACACTTTGCAAACCCCTTTCAAGACAAAGGGGAAGAGTGGTCTCGGGGTGAGCATTGGATAGGCCCCTTACCTAGCACCTGCTCTCCGCTGGGGTGTCTTGTGAGAGTTATTTATGGGGAGCTTTTACTGTTCAATACAGAGTCTATAAGGAAAGAGAGAGGTTTCAGTAAACTCACGTACACGGCGTCCATTTCCCAAGTTCTAACGTTATTTATAATAGCATGGCTTTTGAGATGTCTGTAAAACAGACTAGTTAGGAAAACGATGGACTCTAAATAGACCATTTAAGCGGCCTGCTCTAATTTACTACAAAAACATGACCTAGTCAATGTTAACATGAAGTAATCCCACTGACTAGGAGGTAAAAAAAAAATCAGCATTCAATGAAGTATGAGTCCCCGTCCACACGAATGTGTCCCATACGTTCTCACCGGCCATTAGGCCTTATGTAATGTTGGGATTAACGATACTCAAAAAGATTGCTCGACGGCAATGCACATCTTTCAAAAGCGAATAGTAACTGCAAAGAAACCATAACAGCGTAAAGACATTTAAACGGAGCGTTTAGTTTCTGAACCGTGCAGCATCAGCGAAGTTGATTCAGCTCATGGAGGACAATGTGAGCGGGTTAACACGCTAGCTCATGTAACGACTGAAAAAAGCGAGTGAGCACAGGCGTGTGGTTAACAAACATGGTAATAACGCCGCTAAAAATAACCGTTTGAAACAAATCCTAACAGTTATAAATCAGTCGAGCAGGATTTAATCACTGTGTTTCTAAAAAGACACGCAGCAGCAGGCCAGGGAGAAAATCCCGCTATCGGTGCGCTAGGCTAGTTAGCCATTCCCCTGTTCTCCTAACTTTTTAAATGAAACCTCTGTCCGAAAACACTACTATACACTCTTTAAATACTACTGTGTGTATATTAAGAGAGAAGTTAAACAAAATATTACATTTACCGCTGAAACAGCCACCGCCATAGAGCACACCTTCCAGCGCTAACGTCCACACGGCGAGGAAGACTATGAAATCTCGCGATACCGACCGAGAGAGAGTTAGGTAAGAGGCGCGCAGCTGCAGTGTGGCCGATCAGGCTGTGATTGGAGAAAAGCAAGTCGCATTGAAAAAACAAAATTTAATGATGATGTAAGTTAGAGAACACAATAAAACATAATTTCTCATTTTCTTGAGATAATATGTGGCGCCTTTGATAAGACGATCGCAAAAGATGAATTCATATTTCCAATGTAGAGAAATAGCGTAAAAGCCCACACATAGATATTTCAGTTGAAATCTACATTATATATTAGAGCTTTTTTATGCTATTACACAAAAGAAATCAATTCAGCCATATTAAAGTATTAATTTTATAATTTAATGTTATAGTATTCCATGTCACAGTATACAATTTCAACACAAAGAAAAAATAATAAAATAAAACTGCCCAAAGCAAAAGTCTGGTTAATGTATTTGATTAAAATGAGAAAGGACACCTGGAATTAGGAAGAGTATATTTAAACAATCACGGTACATTCATATCTCTTGTATCTACATACAAATTTTTTTACATTGCAAGACATTAGAGTCTTATAATAACACTGAGAGGATGGTGACTTTTTCCTTGACATCTGAATCATTTGAATTTGCAAGAATAAATGGAGATTACAAATCCCTTGTAATAGTTTTCTGAAGCTGCAATACATCCATTGCACAACCATGCCAATATATCAAAAATGAACAATTCTGTAAAAGCATTCCTTTCCTGACATGCACGTATTTTTAAGTAATATTGGGAAGTCAAAAGCCATTGGAGAGTACAGTACTGAAAGCATCCCTAACAGATACTATTGCTTTGGACGGCATGGCAACATGGATGTTTTCACAGAATGAATACTGTAAATATGCAAGTGTCAAATACAGGATACTATTTTTGCAATGTAGTACCCACTCTTGCCAGTACTGCACCCAGTACATCTTTGCCCGTGACATGGTTCAAGTTCTTACATATAGAATACATACAAAGCAGTGTATGAATCATTTTACATGACACAAAATATATGCATACTGTGGTAATATGTAAATGCCAAATAGAATAAGAGCCCTTCATTCCCAGTGGAGGGATTTATTAATGTAAACCATTGTTTCTTCTGATTCAGTCAATGGTCAGTTCATTGTATGCTATCGCTATGCATTAATTAGTGTAAGGGACAAAGAAATAATTATAAGTAAACTGGACCCATATATGTTAAACACCTCTAAGCAGACAGCTGATCTAGGATCAGGTCATATTCACATTAAGAAGGCAAATAAAAAAAATCCCACGTCAACACTGTTACATTCATGAACAGGACCCCTGTGTCATTAGCTGCTCAAAATGCTTTTATGATTAATTGTTTGTGTTTGTATCAGTCACTTTGGTTAAAAATGTCTGCTAAATGAATTAAATGAATGCAAATGTTTTAATGAATTTATCGATCTACTCATTAGTTCAAGCTTTTTCTTGGTAAAATACATCTGGATGAAATGCTCTTCTACTTTGTTGCTTAAAACTGAGCAAATATCAGATGGAACATCTTGTACACTTGAGGTCAGTAAGATTTTTTGAATGATTTTGAAAGAAGTCTCTTAAGCTGCATTAAGTTTGATCAAAAATACGTAAACAGTATTGTAAAATAAATAAATAACTTGTTTTCTTATTTTGTGCTGAAGTAACAATTCTTGTTGTTGCCAATGTTAAAAACAGTTGTGCTGCTTAATATGTTTGTGGAAACCATGATACATTTTCTTCAAATTTCTAGGATTAATATAAAGTTTAAAAGAACAGCATTTAGTTCAAAACAGATTTTTTCATAATGTAAAAGTTTTACTGTCACTTTTGATCAATTTAATGTGCCCTTGCTGGATAAAAGTATTAATTAATTTATTTTAAAAAAAAAATATTACTGACCCCAAACATTTGAATGGTAATGTACTACTTAAGGATACCATTATTGGCACGGTTTATAAACATCTGCAAAGTTACCATCTGCATGAAAAAAGCAATTGAGATCAACATAGTTCAATTAAAAAAAAGAGACATCTTAAACAGTAAAATTCAAAGATTAAGATTACAAATTCAAGATAAAGAGCAAGAAATGAAGTTTAAGGTCTAAAAAAAAAAATGTGTTGAAATATATTAGTATAATAGGTGCCAAGAGCACTTTTGTCATAGTACCGTACATTTGTTTGCTCAAAGTCAGCTTGTTAAAGCATACAAAATGAGATCATTTAGAAATGTAGAATTCAACATTTTGATGCATTTCTTTGCTTGAACTTTTAAACATGTATACCAAGACTGTGTATTAATTGTTTAAAATAATAAATAACACATTTAAAATGGAACAAAATTGTCTGTTTGAGATTTTGTCCTTTGCTAGATGAAGATGGATTACGCCATATAGGCACAATGACTTGGAAGGATGTTATTAAAAATCCTTTAAACTCATAAAAAAACAAAAACAAAATCACAACCAAAATGCTGGCACTGAAGCAGAATCTCTGCAAGTGATAGAAATGTTCGTCATGGTGAGATGATAGCAGTAATTCGACCTTCAAGATCAAAATGAACCGTTTGAGCTCTTTGGAGTTTGTGCAGGTACCATGCGGTATGATGTGAGCTTTTCTCCCCAGGCCCGTCACTTATTCTGAAGCCATCTTGTCATGACCTTCATTATGTAATGTTGCACTTTTGGTCTCATTTCCCTCTTCTGAATCTCTCGCCATCTCTTTTTCTCATGCTCTGGCCCAGTCTTCAATCTCTGTTTGTCTATTATGGGACCAGCTGGGCTTAGTACATCATAGCCATGGCAGTGGGGGAGGTGGACGTCCCTGACCAGTGCTTACATAATGCATCCTCAAGAAAACATGCCAACTTCTCGCAGTCTTCCTGCATGACACAAAAACAAGATAATAGCAATCACACATAAAGCAAAGCTATTCATTTCATCTGAAAGTTAAGACAAAAATATACTAAACAAGAATTGGTAACATCAAATGGGAGTTTTTCATCCCTTGCCACGGTTTCCTTTGGCTGGCACACTAGAAGACTAAAGATGTATCATGTACAATGTGTTATGTATAAGTATTAACTTTCTATTAATTGCTCAGTTAAACTGCTTAGGGTTGGGTGATATAATTCAAATTTTAACCCTGTCATTTATATGCATGATACACATCACCAAATAGTAATTAGGCTTGTTACTACACCAAATTGCTATAAATTGAACAATACCTTACAGGTTTCATGTGGTTTTCACCATTTAACCAATAATAATTCCAACTTACAACTACTATGATTATATCAACTTTACCCACATATATTCAGTATACTCATGTAAAAAAACAATACATATAATATATAGCAAATATGGTATATGCTTAAATATAGTAAGTATAGTATAAGCTCTTATCTGCTAAATGTGACTAAAAGGCACGAAGAAGCCTGACGTTTAGAAGATCTTGAGCTTACCTCACTGATGAAAGCATGGTGAACCAATTCACTAGCCAAATCTTTGGGACTGTCAGCTGAAAAAAAATGTAAATGTACTTTTCAGCCATTTACACACATCTCATATATCCTCATTTGTATTCTCAAAAAATAAATGCAACAAGAACACATTTGAATGTTTTAAAATGTACTTACATGGCAAAACATCACAGCTAAGCTGACGGTGAAGCCTGTCATCCATCTTTAAAAAAAGAGAGAGCTACAGAGAAAGAAAGGATAGATGATGCACAATGTCCACAGCTTTTCAGGTGAAGAAGCGAAGCAAAACTAAATGCCAAAAAAATGTAACTCACATGACTCCTTGTGCCTTCCTCATTCGCTTCCAAATTACAGTGGATCTGGACAACCTATATGAAACCACAAGGATTTGGTTATTTAGTGCCTCTTTTCTGTTTCACAAATCAAACACCCCAGGTTTTTAAGAGGACAGAGTCTCATGGAGTAATAGAAAGTTTGAAGAAAGTAAGTGAAATACTGTTTGTACATGGATGAGATACATCGATCACCATTTCTGGGAAATATTTAAACAGACGTCAGCTTTTTCAGATTGACCCTTGCTCATCATCTGTATCAGATCTGGACACACTTTCCATCAGTCTGCCAACATTTGTTAGACCACTAATTTTTGCTTCAAAAATGACGACGCAGAGTTTAAAATGAATTGTGAATCTTCTGAGCAGTGTTTATTTACACAAACTGTGTGAACGAACTGATTGACTAAATTGAATCAGTCTTCCCAAAGCTTTATTTGAGGCAAAGCATCACTACTCGGGAGTTAGTAACTCTCAACATTGTTTCTAATATAAATCGTATTCTAACCTTTCTGGTTTCAGTCTCCTGTGGTTCTGGGGTTGGGGTCTTCACAGTCTCCATCTGTTCCTGTGACAAAGAAAGAGCGCGGGGGATAGGATGCGCCCGCTGGGAAGCAAAGTTCATGAGGGGATATATGCCGTTCCTGTTTGAGCAGAAGAAGAAAGGTTTCAAATGCTCAAGTATGGAAACAAAAATAGTCTAAATCTAAAATCAACTGATGTTCTCTGTGACTCACTTCACATCCTCAAGGAATTTGTCCAGCTCCAGAGGAGAAACGTGAGAGTACCTTGAGAAAAAAAAGAAAAAAAGAAGGAGAAGTACGTCAGAGGAAAGTGAGAAACAATCAGAAAAGAGAATCAGAAACTTCCTTTTTTTTTTTTAGAAACTCACTTTAGATGGACTCCAGGTCGGTCACGATGATTAATCTCTGCCATGATGCCATTAGGGTCAATAGATTTAGTTTTCTCTTCCACACAATTCTCAGGAAGGAGATCTGGAAAAAATGAAAATAAGTTGAAGACTTAAACCAAAGAGAAATGGAAATATGAAGGAGCAACAATTTCCTATTGCATAAATGGGCCATGCATAACATTTCTGTTATGTCTAAGATCAAAATTTTTCTCCACTTAATATGTTGGTTAATTATATTATGATTGACTGTATGTGATTTTTCTTTCCCCCTTCTCTATCTCTTCTGTATATATTTGTCAGTTGCCAATGAAGTAACTGGCCTGTTGTTGATTTATTGATTGATTTAATACACGCGTGTTGATATGTGAGGAATTGGATATTAAAAGGGTTACTCCACCCCAAAATGAAAATTTTGTCATTAATCACTTACCCCCATCCAAAATATCTTAAATTGTGTTCCGAAGACGAACAAAGCTTTTAGGGATTTGGAACGACATGGGGTAAGTGATAAATTTTTGGCTTTGATGTAGTGAGACAGGAAGCAAAGTGGGAGAGAGAGGGGGGATGGGATCGGGAAAGGTCCGCGAGCCGGGACTCGAACACGGGACGCCCGAATGCAATGGCGCTACATGTCGACGCGTTGCCCACGAGGCTATCGGTGACGACAGGGGTAAGTGATTAATGACAAAATTTTCATTTTGGGGTGGAGTAACCCTTTAAGATGAACAGTTTCAAAAGAACACAGAGGAAGGTCCTGCGTGACCAAAACGTTTGTTGATTTTAAAATGCACTGAGCACTTTTTTGCACTTTGTAATAATAAAGAAGATTGCTAGTATCTTGGCATGTAATCCTTTTTTTGGATATACAGCAAACACATTTCAAGGATTGAGTTTTCTGCTCTATGGTGGAATTTAAGATCAAAATTAAAGCATTTCTACTCGTGAGGACTCAGCAAGGGATGAACTTACACTGGTTATTGATAAAGCAGTGCGCAGCAAGCAGTTTTAAGGAGTGGACCTCAAATAACACTCTGTGGAACAGCAGGTCATGAGCTGTAGGTCTCGTCTTGGCTTCTGTGAGCACACACGACTGGATAAATTCCTGTCAGTGTAAGTGATGAAGGCATTACAGTAAACCCAAAAAATTCAACAGAGCTGTATTAGTTATAAACATACACTTAAAGTCTTTTACCCTCATGAGAGGGTCCTCGAGTGATTGTCCAGCATGATCAATGGCCTCTTTCGAAACTGCAGTCTCTCCATTGGCCTGGATTTCCAGTACTGCCATCTAAAAGTGAGTGGGGAAAACAAAATTAAAAGTCATACATAATGTTGTTCTTTTGTACTTACTATAATCTGCTATTTATTTGATAGTTTAGTTACAAACCCGATTCCAAAAAAGTTGGGACACTGTACATTTTGTGAATAAAAACAGAATGCAATGTTGTGGAAGTTTCAAATTTCAATATTTATTCAGAATACAACATACAAGATACCACCTACCATTTGTAAACCTCCAAGAAAATGTTATCATCATTTAAGGAAAAATAGTTGATTTTTACATTTCATTGCATCAACACTCTCAAAAAAGTGTGGACAAGGCCTTGTTACCACTGTGTTCATCCCCAGCTTCTTTTTATAACATCTGGCAATCAAGACGTCTGGACGTTAAGACAATTTTTCCTCACGTTTAGGAATAGGAATGTGGTCCCATTCTTGTCTAATACAGGCTTCCTCTTGCTCATGTCTTAGGTCTTCTTTGTCGCATCTTCCTCTTTATGATGCGCCAAATGTTTTCCATGGGTGAAAGATCTGGACTGCAGGCTGGCCATTTCAGTACCCGGATCCTTCTTCTACGCAGCCATGATGTTGTAATTGATGCAGTATGTGGTCTGGCATTGTCATGTTGGAAAATGCCAGGTCTTCCCTGAAAGAGACGACGTCTGGATGGGGGCATGTGTTGTTCTAGATCTTGGATATACCTTTCAGCATTGATGTTGCCTTTCCAGATGTGTAAGCTGCCCAAGCCACACGCACTCATGCAACCCCATAACATCAGAGATACAGGCTTCTGAACTGAGCACTGATAACAAATTGGGTTGTCCTTGTCCTCTTTAGTCAGGATGACATGGCGTCCCAATTTTCCAAAAAGAACTTCAAATTTTGATTCGTCTGACCACATAACAGTTTTCCACTTTGCCACAGTCCATTTTAGATGAGCCTTGGCCCAGAGAAAACACCTGAGTTTCTGGATCATGTTTAGATATGGCTTTTTTTTTGACCTATAGAGTTTTTGCCGGCAACGGCGAATGGCACGGTGGTTTGTGTTCACCGACAATGTTTTCTGGGAGTATTCCTGAGCCCATGTTGTGATTTCCATTACAGGAGCATTCCTGTATGTGATGCAGTGCCGTCTAAGGGCCCGAAGATCACGGGCATCTAGTATGGTTTTCCGGCCTTGACCCTTCCGCACAGAGATTGTTCCAGATTCTCTAAAACTTTGGATGATATTATGCACTGTAGAAGATGATAACTTCATCAAAAACTTCATATTATCACTGTAGATGATGATAACTTCAAACTCTTTGCAATTTTCTCTGAGAAACTCCTTTCTGATATTGGTCCACTATTTTTCGCCGCAGCATTGGTGGATTTGGTGATCCTCTGCCCATCTTGACTTCTGAGAGACACTGCCAATCTGAGAGGCTTTTTTTATACCCAATCATGTTGCCAATTGACCTAATAAATTGCAAATTGGTCCTCCATCTGTTCCTTATATGTACATTTAACTTTTCCGGCCTCTTATTGCTACCTGTCCCAACTTTTTTGGAATGTGTAGCTCTCATGAAATCCAAAATGAGCCAATATTTGGCATGACATTTCAAATTGTCTCACTTTCAACATTTGATATGTTTATATTCTATTGTGAATAAAATATAAAAGTTTAGGGTATGTTGTCGCCTAGGCGGGTGTGGGTGACCCAGCTTGGCCTTTTCCCTCCGACTTTTCTCTTCACCTCTGTAGTCCCTCTCTCCTGTTCGTTTCTCCTGTGTGTATTGACGCACTGCGTGTTGCCTGTTTCAGGTGTAGCGCTCTGTGGAACGTAAGACCAGACCTCCAAGGCACAAGAATGGCTCCTCGCTCTCCAAATGAAAATATATCAATGGCGTAGTCATCTTCAGCAACTTGAAAAAAAGAAAATAAAGAAATGTCATGAAAGTTAACTTATTTCTATTTTGCATGTTTCTAATGTATTACAAATTATAAGCAAAACTATTTTTTATTTTTTTTTTTTAATCCTACAGCTTTCTTTTTATGCCCAGGTTTAATTGAAAAATATTCCAGATATTTTCTAGATTTCAGATTTTTTCCCAGATTGAGAAAGATTATAATATGGTAAAGGCATCGGATACTCACTGCCATACTCCGGAGCAAAGAAATGCTGGTTCCGCATTTCATCTCGATGTTGATGCACATTACCATGAATCGCCTCAGCAAATACTAAGGGAAACACACAGCATTCAAACTCTATATATAACATTATATATGAATGGAAAAATTATTGCCAGTAAACATACAAGATCTCCAGCACATGGGCTAGAGTCCAAAATAAATATTCTGAACGGGCAATTATTTATGTCTTAGATTGTGAAAGCTGACAAGAAATATTACAGTACATTACATAACTGCCACGATTTTGGGCCAATATACGCAAAGCATTGTTTAAGGAAGGAAGAAAAGAAACAGTCTAAGTACAGTCTGTGTTTTCTTTCTGATGAGATAACCAAATTCCTGTGCACATGGCATAGAGAGCTCAGAATGGACTTACCGTTAACAAACAGCCTGTGCCAAACTGTAAAAGAAAGAAGAGACCTATAACTTTTCTAAAAACAGATATTCTATGTTAAATATAATCAAACATCAAATCTTTTTGAGTTAAACCTTAAATACAAGAATTAAAAGACTACTGTCAAACCTGAACCGATCTTTATGAGACCATTGTGCTGGATAAAGATGGTGTCACAGGTCAGGTTACCGTGAATAATAGGTGGATCACATGAATGCAAGTAACTAAAAGACAAAAAAGATAAAACATCAGTACTTGTATTCACAAAAAAAATCCTTCGAAACACACTGAAAGTTTAAAAAATCCATACACAATTTTTTTTTATAAAAATTAATTTATAAGAGAAAGTTTAAACTATAGTAAAATAATTATTTATATATACAGCTGAATTGTGCAACTTCTAGTGTCATGAAACATAATTGTCCCAAACTTTTTTTCCCAAACACTCCCCTCATCTGTCATTGGCCAAACAAAAAGACAGCCCCGCCCCCAAACTCACACCATTGGCTGAGTCAGTGTTGCTATGCTGGGTTGGTTGAGATGCTCAAACAAACAAAGAAATGTTTTGATAGTGGCACAGAGTCACAGAGTTATAGTTGTCTCTGTATATTAAGCTGGGAAAATGTTTTTATTTTACTTTTAATGTGCAGATGAGTTCAGGAGATGATGCTAAATCCTCAATGTCCTACCTGAGTGCAGAAAGTATCTGCGTGCACCAACGCTTCCATGCCTGAGACATACAGATAGTACCAGTGTGTTATGATTTTGTCATATTTCTGCCAGAAGGTGGCATTGTCCTCTAACTTTTCTGCATGTAGGGTTTTCCGTTTCTATGATTGATGAAACATCGCACCTTCACATTCATAGTTTTGTGGTTTTTCTTGGTCTTCTTCAAAAACTGCTTGAGACTTCCAGATGACATATATTCAGTGATAAAAATCACCTGTGTGGCACGAAATGAAAGAAAACGTGAATGTCTGAATTTAGGGTAAAGTTCACAGAGGCGTTCATTTCTATCAGGTGTGCCTTGCGTCTCACCCTCGCTCTGCTCTCACTCATGTCCAACCAGTACTTGTGAAACTTCACAATGTTCGGATGCTCCACCTGCATCAGGTTCTCAAACATCTCCTTTATCCGCTCCTGCATAACACAAAGTACATCAACTGTTGGTTTCACATTTCAAGCATTGTTTCTATCACCATACCAGCATGATTGATGACACTCCAATACAGTAACATTTCACAGATATTTGTGGTGCAGCATACTAAGTATCCCACCCATAATATCGATGTTGGAAAACAAGCATGGTCCTACCTCAAAGGACTTGAAAACCTTCTTGTCTGAAAACTGCACTTCGTTCCACACCACCTCCACCCCCTCTTCAGTGTCCATGGCCAAGTACGCACTCTCAATGCCTGGGACATTTCCCTGACTGACCTAAACCAGAAAAAAAAGGACATCGAGAAAGAGGAAAGGGTGAAAGTGAGTTTAGCACTCCAGACTCTGCCAAGTTCAAACAAAGTACCATTTAGCCAGTGATATCTGCAATATTTACTTCTCGTTGCACAACATTTTACAGTGTTTGCAAATGTGATATTTTAGTATCAACTTCTTGGTATTGTTAGTACAGGAAATTAGTATTTCTGTGAAGGAGGAGGACACACCCCCTTTCCGCCCCCTTGCTCCACAACTCTCCCATGGTGCACGTTGTGGTTTGGGCTATGTGGAACAAGCATGACAACACTGACTTTGAATGGCCTGTAAATTCTTGTCTGGTTTTTGTCTTTTGAATGCTGTAAATTAAGCTAAAAGTACAGAAACTGCTGTTTGCTCTCCAAACACTTCAAGTCTCCACTTTTTTTTTGGACAAAACCAGTCCTTTATTATCACAACTGTCTAAAAGAAAACAAACCACCCAGCATTTTCATATTTTGATTTTCTATATTTATAGGCTGAATTTGCTCCCCTCCCGCTGATCGGTGAACTCAACTATGTGTTTTGGTGACAGACACAACATGATCCAGTCACGCTGAGATGCAGCTGCCCTCTAAAAGGCCTTGGATTCAACTGTATCTCAGATTTAAAAACATATGACTACAAACTGATAATACTGTTTGCTATGCTTCAACAAAGAGCTTCTTAATTGGTCAGGGCGTTCAGGCACAGTAAAATATGAGTAGAACAAGTTGTCGATGTTGGAAAATAATTATAAAATTTACTAGGCTAAATTGTATCAAGTCAAGTAGCAGTTCAAACACAAATGATGTGCATGATTGATGATAATATGCCAAAGTCTAATTCTATGAAGGTTTATCCTGAAAATGAACAGTTTATTTTGGTATTTTAAAACACACTCACTTGTCAATCGCCATTGTGTACCAGGCTCAGAGGTTGAATAGTGGCCATTAAAAGGACAAAAAAAACAACAAGTTTTATGACACTTTTACTAATACTGGTCGAGCAAAGCAAAGCTTGGTTACGAAAGACCGAGAACACAAGGACACTAAAAGCATGTCCAATTACATTTGGAGTTAATTAATTCCCTAGATGCCACACAAACAGACAAGGAATGTCTTTGAAAACAAATAAAAAAAACTTTCCATTTCCTCTGAGAGCCAGAGAGCACCCTTCTACCCAGCTGGGGTCTCCAAATTAGGTGTAATCACAGGCGGTTGAGCCTGGCTAGTACTGTACCTCAAAGCACTAGTGACGCACATATAGGATGCAAAGATTTATTAAATTAAGATCTAGTGCATTTAAAAATCAATGTTCAACATCTTGTGTATAAAAAAAGCCCACAGATATGTAATGCGTCAAACTACCCACAAATGAAGTAAGAAGCTGTCAAAATAATGTAGTTGTGGTGTTCATTTCTTGGTTTCAGGGGCCAGTTGCATATAAGGTTAAGACTAGTCTTACAAGTTAGTCATCAATTTTTTTCTTTAAAACTGGTCATCATTTTTTAAACTCAGTTACATAAAAGCATACATTAGTCTAACTTGAATCCCAAAATAAGACGGATTACCCCTTGGCTATATAACAGCTAGTTGGTCAAACTCATACTTAAGACATTGTCTTAACATAGAGGCTAAGTTTATGCAACTGCTCCCTGGTCTCTCTTGTGTGAGTGTTTATAAAGAATGTTTTGAGAATAAGTTGTTAGAAACTCTAAATACCAAATAACAGGGAACACTGTGCCCATAAAAACCAGCTGATATCATTTCACGTTCAGGGCTTCGAAATCCTTTCTGACATGAACCCACATAACAGCTTTCCCAATGAAAACAAACATTACGATCTTCATTTCCTGCTCTTTCATTCCCTATCCTGCGTCTGTCACAGATACGCTTCCAGCTGTATTACCTCTTCCTGCATAATGTATGAAATCGAATAAGTTGTTCTTCTGTGGAACTACTTTCATCTCTGGAAACCTAACTGTGCATGCTCAGGATATATAAGGGACAACTGTCAAACATCTCTGAGGATTAACAAAGAGAAAATGTGAATGGATTTGCATGCATACCTGGACGAATTAGCACTTTATATGCAGGCACAGCTTTCCAGCTATACAATTATCATCATGAAGAATTCAGCATGCTAACCCCAGATGCCTACTGGCCCCTCATACACAACTAAATGTCTTGTCTGGGTACAAATGCTAAACCTCTCTCTATGGGGCGGCTGCTTTTGTGATGGAGAAAGGTGACCTGACACCACAGTTTTAACTGACATACAGGAGACACTCATGTCTGCACTTTGCTGTAATGTTGGAACAAAATCGGTTGTGTAACACATAGAGACCTAATTTCAGATATGAAAACAAGCAACACTTGTAAGCTAAACTGTCTCACTCAAGTCCACCATATAGCCTGAGGGCACCCTACTTAGGGGTCTGGAGGTGGAGATGAACACAAGACATGACATGAAGGAGATACAAATGTGCTGCTCCGCATTCTTGTGGTAAAGTTCTCTGAAAAAATTAAGGAGTTGCCTGAAATGAGCAGAAATGCTGGTATTCTCGTCTGTTGTTCACCGCCCAACTATTGAAATGGAACACAAGGCACTTCAATCTACAGAGTGTTTCATGCTATCAATTTATGAGGTGTCAGAAATGTTTAGATTCATTCAATATACAGTCTGGGAACCAGCATATCGTATGATAAATACATTACATTTTTTGTGCAGATCTTATAATTAAATAAAAAATAGATAGATAAATAAATAAATAATTGAATGTTTATAAATATATTAATAAAAGATGTGTTAGTTGAAAACTGATATTTTTTATATTTTAATGTACCAAGTTAGAAGATTCCCTATAGCCTATAATTTACAGTGTTTGCTGAAGAGAATTACTTCCATATGCAAGCAAAACAGACCTTATAACTGACATATACTCAACTGAATAGAGTCAAATAAAAAAACGATTCTAGAGCTAGTGAATGGATCAGAATCTAACTGAATCGGGAAATCAGTATCAATACCCAGCCCACATTTTACACTTGCCCAAACAATTAACACAATTATTCCCCGCTTATCAATGTACAGTGTGAAATCTTTCTGAAAGTCTTACCAGGATTAATTGCTAACCCAGTTAAATATGAACAGGTAACCGCAGGGTCACATTAATCCTGGTTTAAAAATGACTATGGTTAAACATTTCCCATTTAGTTACTGGGAATTAGAAATAGTCAGGGTGCAATGAATCACAAATACAGGACAAGCATAAAAACCACAAATCTTCATAAAATGTACCTAAACACTCTGAGCACGTTAACAGTTTGACCTTCCTGAGATTCACACACTTGGCAGTCACTCAAAAGGAGTACTCAATGTGATAATCCTACGAGTAAAGTGTCACACTCATCAAGCATTCATTGCATCCTCTACAAGCTTAAGCTGTATTGTGTAACTTTTTCCAAAGAAAGAGTGCTGACAGAGGCATAGTATTTTCAGCTCTTGCCTCAGGGCATCCCTCTCCCAAACCCCTCAACCTTTTATCCTGCATTCATGTATGAAATAAAGAATTGGCAAAATCAGCATTAAGTGATGAACAGCTTTGCTTTTGGGTAAACCGGGAAAAGTAGATGTGTTTATGGAAGTAGGAGGATGAAATGTAAGCCAGGAATTTAAGTAGTCTATAAGGCAGGTCTATAATTGCACTCTTTTATAAATATGTGGTCAGTTGCTGTTTGTGATCTGCAGAAAGGTATTGTTCCGTATGCCAGAAGCCCAAATACAGGCCAGTGGTGACTAATGCACCACTTTATTACATAAACCGGAACATTTTAAAAGCCACATCACGGCAAGTGCGCCACTAGGTTTGAACATGACTGGCACTTTTGAAGTGAGGAACTGTCACAGCAGCCCTGTAGGATCGAAGTCTGCTGCATTTTCAGTTTTGATAGCTCTGGTTTGAATGAGGGGTTAATGCGAAGAGCGATCAATGCTGATGGACTTGGAAGGATCATAAACAAAGAACAGTGCAATATGTAGCAGGCGACATCAAATGACTTCGCAAAAAGAGAAGTAGGGAGAAAGACGATGAGAGAAAGGTAACCAAAGAGAATAACCCAGAATAAAAGCATGATGCAAAATAGCAAAATAGTGTTAGTCACTACATTCACTACTCATGAATGCCCTGCATTGTGATGCTGGAGATGTGGGAAGCCATGGTGTGAACGGACTGAAAGCTTTGTCTCCTCTTCTAGCGGTTCTTTTTCTTCCTCTAATAGCTTTTGCTTTCTGTCGCAAAGTTCTGAAAACTGATATTTTGCAATGTTGTGCCAAGAGAAGAACACCTGCAGCAACCAAACTAAATCTATCCAGCTTTGATAAGATAAACAAGTAGTTTATACCTAACTTTTTGGTTGGTTAAGGGACCAGCCTGAATACAACAATCACAATTATTAGACACAATCTTGTCTTAAAATAAACTAAACTCATACATAATAGCAGTCCTGGTGATAAGTGAAAAGGGGACCGAGCAAAGTTCTCCTATTACATGTGACACATGAATTTGGGTATACTGAAATAAAGGAGTGTCTTTACTTGTGACATCTAAAAAAAGAAAAAGGAAAAATGCCTAAATAAAGCATGCACACACACACACACACACACAAAATGGCACAGTGTAATCCATATATGAATCAAAAATACCATCTGCTCAATGTCAGTTCTTTGGGAAACACCCAGTACATGATGAAATATCAAGGTCAAGATCAAATAAACATAAAAAAATAAAATAAATAAAGATTCACTCACAAATAAAAAATTATAACTGGCTTTTAAAGCTTTGCTTTACACATGCACAATATCTAGCTGATGTTTTTAAGCAGAACGAAACTAGAAAATGTACATTCAGAGTATTTTAGTAATGTACATTTTAGAAGATTTTAGTAATTTACATTTTCAAGGCCTGGGAAACACAATTTGATATTTCCAGGACTTCCAGGATCAAGGAAACTGTAAAAAAAAAATCATATAAGTCATACATTATGTATGATTTGAGCCATTATTTAACCCCCAGCAGTGGAAGTAAAGCTGCACGCTGGATGACATTCCAGTTAAATCTTGTATCTGTGAAATCTGAAAGTTATGGTCTAGTTACTGTTAGTCAGTCACATGAGATTCATTTAGGACTCTCAGAGCATGAGAAAGTTGAAATACTCAAGCTGTCATCAAAAGCTAATTCTACAGACTCACACATGACACTAATAAGTTCAAACAACCTATCGCTGTCATCTAATGTCTCTGAATTCAAATCTCTGAATAGATGCATTGTCTCAACTAACTGAAGAAGCACGGCAGATTACTCTAGCACAATTAATCAGAGCAACTCCTGAGGGAAAGAGTGAATCTAATACGCTAATTGCGATTGAAAGCAATTAAAAAAAATGCAGTTCTGAATTTGAAACAGGCAGATTAAATTTGTGTGATTTTTAAAGGGAAACTTAAAAATTCAGTTTTACACTGAATTCACAAAAGAGGACATTTCAAAAGTGATACAGAAAACCTCAGAAATACAATAATATAGGTATTAGAACAATTTCTATATCAGAGATCTTGAACAGGGGGTCTCCGATATACATAATACTGAAGGAAGATCAACAAACTCCAAAAAAAAGTTTTTTGGCCATACAATAAAAGTTTATGGGGTCAAATGCTATTTGGACCTGAACGTCTTCAAAGTATCTTCTTTTGTGTCACGCAGAAGAAAGAAAGTCATACACGTTTGAAATGACAAAGGTCCAAGATGAACGCATTTTTATTTGTAGGTGAACTATCACTTTAAGGCAACATCAACCAAAGCTAATGTTAAGAAGCTATATGCTTCAGATATATGTTTCATAATCCATTCCAGATTAAAAAGCTGGAGTTAAATGTAATATACAAGTATACAAAACATTTTTACAAAAACAAGTTTACAAGTGTTGACTTGACATTTATTATGGGAAAAAGAACAATAAAAACGGTTGTTTTATATTGAAGTGTGACCATTTTAACATTCTCTGAACTAACCACTAACACTCTGGCTGGCACAGGAAACCAACTCTGCCAGTTTTCTGGGACTTAGAGATCTTTGAAAGAGGTTGGCACAATCTACTAGAGCCCAATGCCAAACACAAATCAGAGAGGGTCTATGAAAGCCATCTTGATAATATAGTGTGTCAAAGAAAGATGAGCAGTGGTCAGAATAAGACCTACATTATTGTTTTCTTAGAATCTGGACAAATGAACATGCAATGAGAGCGAGATAGAGACTGAATACCATATGGATGGCTTAATGCAGTGAGACAGATGGCACTCACTGGCCATTAGCCAAGGCACACACTCACTCACTCGCACTCTCTCGCTCTCTCTCTCTCTCTCTACACACACACACACACACACAATAAATCTGCTGCTCCTCTCCACTGGGTTGATTAATGTCAATGCATTATCACCACCTTTTAATGGGTGAGAGGGCCCATTACCTGTGAGTGTCTGATAAGCACACCAGGAGTGGGTGGCATGATCAAAACCTGATATGTTTTATACATACATACATACATACATATACCATTTAAAAGTTTGGGGTCAGTAAGATTTTTTTAATGCTTTTGAAAGATGTCTCTTATGCTCACCATGCAAGGCTGCAATTATTTAATCGAAAATATAGTAAAAATACAATATTCTGAAATCTTACAACAATTTTTCTATTTTAATATATTTTAAAATGTTATTTATTCCTGTGATATCAAAGCTGATTTTTCAGCAGCCATGACTCGAGCTCCAGTGTCTTGAGAAATCATCAAATATCTGAAATATGTTAAAGAGGTTGCTCCTTAATATTTTTTGTGAACCGTGATACATTTTTACTCTTTGATGTAGGGATGCACGATATATCGGCCACCATATCGGTATCGGCCGATAAATGCTCATTTTTTCTGTTATCGGTATCGGCCTGATAAGAAAATTTGGCCGATATCTTAAAGCCGATAAATAATGCATTATTTCCTTCAGAGACACTTCAGATGCGCGCTGTTCCGTTTGCAGCCTTTTGTGCAATTGTATGTTGTAATATTGTGTTTATTTGATGTATATCTGTTTTATCTCATATAGAATGCGTTTGGTTTAGTTAAAAGAGCGCTTCAGTTTACCGTGATCGTCTTTAGCTCAGCGCACGCAGCTCAACAGTGCACAACATTAATAACTATGATTGGGAATGTCGTGTATATAACATTCTAATGAGAAAATTATTATAATAAAATGTTGTGAATTCTTTGGGTTTAGTTGCTGTGTTTCAGCGCGTTGTTATGGGAAGAGCGCATCCACAACAGGATCACACATTCTGACTATAGCACGCTATAACTGCGTCATTTTGTACATATATAAATTGTAATATTATGTTTGTTTTATTAATATTAATCTCAGGATGCATTTTTGAGTTAAATAAGCTGCCAGCAAAACTCTTCAGTTTACCGTGTTCATTCAGCTTTTCAGCTTCAGCACGCGCAGCTCAACGGTTGCTATTTAAAACAGTGGTATTAATTTATTATTTTTTCAAAATCATTGATACGTTATTAATAACAACCACTTGTATTTTTCTATCAGCAATATGGTTTAGTAATTAAAATCATTTAATTATTGTCCGTGCAGAGGCTATTCCGTTTTATTGATCTATGGCACATTAATTTTGATTCTTTACACGTGTAATGATGTTCAGTGACTTGTTTGCATTATTTATGCTTTATTTTATTTATTTGTAAGACTTTTTTTTGACTAAATTTGGTAATGGGAGAGAAATTATTTTTTTTAAAACGTACACCGTTCAAACTATGCTGCTTATGTTGAAGTGTTTGGGATTTGGCTTTTAATGATGAGACCTTTTTTGTAATCAGGCTCTCAAAAAGTATAACAATTTGGATATAGATTTATCGGCCAACATATCTGTTATCGGCTTTCAAATATAAAGAATAATCGTTTATCGGTATCGGCCAAAATTTTCATATCATATCCCTACTGTATAGAAAGTAAAAAAAACAGCAATTTGAATAGAAATCTTTTTAAAGGGGTTATATGATGCAATATGTGTGTTTTGTTGTGAAAGCGAAACTGCTTTGTTTGGCCTTCCAATAGAGGACATGACTAGAAATAAGTGGTTAAGTTGTATGTACAACACTGTTCCAGAACAGTTCAACCCAAATATTCAGATGTGTGCAGCGCATTTTATGGAGGACTGTTTCCTGTAGAGTAGACTACAATGTTGGCTGTTCTGACTCACAGACTGTAATACGTTTTCATTTAAAGGATTTGCCACTACAGGGAGGAAGGAGTTGCCTGCTCAAACTCGCGTAATCGTCAGAGTAGCGCTTGTTGTTCGTCATTTCTCCGATTACACATATGCAGACATGGTTTTATGTTTACGCGGCGCGATGCAACGCAATGCGTAAAAAGACAGTATAAGTCATTATAATCCATAATTATGTCCCCACTGGATGCAAGAAATGCTTCGTTTATAATGGGTTTTATTGGTTTGGTCTCGTCGCGACCGGACACGGCATCACAGTATGGTAAGAGGCGTAAGATTTCCATCACACGCTTGAGGTATTCAGCCAACCACAACACACTGGATAGCTGGCCAATCAGAGCACACCTCGCTTTTCAGACCGATGAGCTTTGTAAAAATCTACGCATTTCAGAAAGGCGGGGCATAGAGGAGAAACAATAATGTACAGTATGTGGAAAATGTGTTTTTTTAACCTTAAACCACAAACATTTCATTACACCAAATAAACAAAATAATGTTCTTTTTAGCAACATCATATGACCCCTTTAAATAAAAGTCTTTACTTTCACTCTTGATTCAATTCAATGTGTTCTTTTTCAACAAAAGTATTAATTTCTTTTAAAAAAATTACTGACCTCCAACTTTTGAATAGTGTAGATTTCTTTGTTTAAAATTCAACCCTAAAATGTTTATTGGAACTTCAGAAAATCTTACATTATTCATATGAATGAAAACTGTGGGATATTTTCAAAATCAGCTTAACATAACACTTGAGCTCAAAAACAGTAATGCATTATCAGTAATGCATTATACATATGAGCAGTTGAGTCATGTCATGTTGTAAAGTAGCTGATATGTGCTCACAGTTACCTGATGGTGTGACTGCACAGTAAAATTCTATATTAATGAACTAATGAACTAATGTGATGTTATTTGGCAACCGTAGCCACGTAAATCATCAATACATGGTTGCTCACATCATAATCAAAGTTTGCGGGGACAAAAAGTGGTCAGCACACAAAGTTTTTCTGCACTTAGATAATTTCCGCATCTAATCCTGACAGACACAGGAACAATCTGTTCGCTCACCTAAAACATGGCGAATCTCGTAAAGACAGAAAAGTGAGTGACCTGCTGAGCTATTTTAAGACAAACCTTTTCTTCTAGCTTCACTATGAGGGCATCCAGTAGAAAGGTTTACTTCTTTTTGAGGAATGACAAAAGACTTGTGAAATAATTGTGAAAAATGCAAATTACCCATTCTTATTCACCTTTAAGACCTCAAGCATGTAGTTTGCATTTTTCACGGATGCTTGTGGAATCTTTAGCAGTGTGAGAACTGAATGGACTATATGCATGGTTACTTCCTGGTTTTAGATAAGCCAGCTCAGTCATTTCCGGTCAACTATCAAAATTAGCTGTGCTATAAAGGGGAGCGCCCTTTGCTCATTTTCTCTACATCATCCATTCACAATTTGAAGAAAAGTTTTATTTGTTTAAGAGGACCATACTGTATACTACCGTATACTGTTTCAGGAATGACAAGCGCAAGTGTAAAAAATTACGCAAATGAATCCGCTAAATTGTTCCGTGAGTCACTACTATGATTGACAGTGATAACTGTAGCAAGTTACAAAACATCTGATAAGCCAGTGTCTATACTTGACCTGTGCATTAAGTGATTCAGACTAAATTCAGAGTAACAAAACTACAGCAGCAAGTCTGTATTGGCTGAATGTATTTAGCAGCTTCTACAGTTAAAGATAAAACTAGTAGTAAAAAAAAAATTTTTTTTTCAAATTAATATAAAAGTATTTATGCACTATTATTTAATTGTCTAACCTTAACATTAACTCTTTATTTGTAGTTGAACTAGTTTAGGATTTAAATATTAACCCTTCTAGGCGTTTGGTGGTTTTGGAATTAACATTTAAAAAAAAAATATGTGACATGAGACTTTGTGACTCTTCCTGCACTTGCTATAGCTTCATTCCGTAAACGCCTAAAATTGTTAATTTGTATCATAAATCCAAAAGCAAGCGTCAATAAATAGGGAATTGAGGCTAATGAGTGATCCTCGCTGCCCTCGATGGGTTTAATGCCAAGTCTGTTGTATTGTAATGCTAATTCCTTTATATGCTAAAAGTCTGTGTTTCCGCCAAGACACATTTTTGGCACATTAATTAATGTCGTCTTCATGAATGAGAAGTGAACATTTAAAGTGAATTTTACTGCACAACTGTAACTAATCTCACTCCAGACAGGCAACCAAAGTGGGCAACCCTGTGTACATATCCAGTTATATTCATGACTAGGAAGGTAAGTTATCGATTATTATTAGATGTAGTTGTACCGAGATAGATAGCTAGCTACTAATGTTCGCTTAACGTTTAAGGGTCAAATAATTGTAAAAATAGGGCCTGCAACGCTTCCTCGCAACCTCGGTAATTGAAAAAAAAAAATCAGAGGTAAAGTATTTCGTTTGTCCATTACTGTAACTACACATATAACAGACCGTGTTTCCCCCCACTTCCCATTATTACTACTGACGCACAACCCTAAACTGCTGGACCCAGACCAGGACTTTTAAAAAAAAAGCAATGGACAGGCTTACGACTAGAGATGCACCGATTGCAATTTTCATGGCTGATTCCGATTTTTCGTTAGTGTGACCTGCTGATACCGATTTTTGCCAATTCCGATTTTCTTTCCAAGAACTATAATTGACGATATAAACAAAATTCTACTTTTTCTCCACGCAAAGTTTATTTTCACAATAAAAAAAAACACAAGTTAACAAGTCGTAATAAATAAGAACCGAATAAAAAAAAGCAAGGAGCCAAATAAATGCAATAGATAAAGAGAGCTAAATGAAAAAGTTTTCAGGTTAAGTAAAGTTTTTATATTCATTAATAAATACTACAGTAATTAAAATAATAATTTAAAATAACACATCCAGTGTTGTTTACATTTGATTACTTTATTGCTGTAGTCTTCACGTGTAAAAATTAATACCGATTCTGCTTCCCCATTAAAGTTATAAAACTTATTCAGTCAAGCAATAAAATTATTTCTTGTCTTTTTGTTCTTTGATAACATGCAGACCGCAGCATGAATATTGGACTGCGATCCTTTAAGAGTTTTCCAAGGACCCAATATACTGTTACCAACATGCATTCTCTTTCCTCAACATGTCCCGTTTCAAACCTGACTGGTTTACTGGATACCAGCCAAACGGTCATTTGAAAATGTTTTATGTATTTGAAAGTTTTAGAGTAGTTAGCCACTCATTTTGGTATCTGTGTCTCACAAGCTGTTTGAGACTGAGCGTGTGTTTGTGCGCTCCACTAATATAGATCAGTGGTGGTACGTGCGCTTTTGGTGTAAGCGCAAAACCTGCGGGAATGACTATAATGCGCAATACAAGCACTGTTTAAAACCCCGTAGCGGAATGGAAACTGTGGGAGAGAGAAGGGGTCGTCGGAGAGAAGAGAGCGAGAATGCGCGGCTTATGTTATTGCCTGTGCTGCTGGTAACAAAACGGATCGGCTCAAAATCGGAAAGAAGTGAGACTGACCAGCCGATCACCGATCCGGGCTGATCATGAGGAAAATCGTCCGTTCTGATCCTGCCAATCGATCGGTGGCAACTCTATTTAAGACCGTAAATCAATATGGTGGCTAGTTATAATGTCCCTACGTTAGCTATGTTTTGTGAAAGATTAAATGCCATTGTGCATAAAAATACCACAGAAAGTTAGTCAATATCACACGAAGAGTGCCAGATTTCACCTCTAAAATCAGCATGATTACAAATGTGATTTTATTCAACAGTTTAATAAACAAGAAGGTAATATTATGAGACTTACGTTTTAGACACTATATTACTTGTTTTTGCTTTATTTTGCCAATAAAAAAAATTTCAAACACAGCCATAGCGCTGTTTTGCATCTCTGTGCAACACGACAGGGTTTCGTTCCTGAATGAATCGACTGTTTAAATGATCCGGTTCAATCGCAATGACTCACTTCTTAACAGGGACTTGCTGCCACCTGCTGGTGGTTTTTCGTTTTTAAAATAATTTAAAATATCAGTATTCAATGTTTTATGTTTAAAATAACAAAATATTATTTATGCATTTGTAACTGCAGGTTAAATGCATTCATGTCCCTCTGTGTGGGAAATTCATCCCATGCAGCTTCTGTGTTTCCTCTGCATTGCAAAGATGAATTTTGATACTGATATCATTTGTTTGGTAACAGCCCAAATGTCTTTTATTCTAATTGACTGATTAAATGTAAGAATTTGACTCAAAAGATGATGCACACTTTTAGAATAAATGGCTTTATAAAGGTAAAAATGCCCATAAAATGTAAAAATCAATTTAAACTTATTGGAACAGATTAATTTCTATCACTGCTGTGGACTGACCTTACAGAATATTAAGGTATCAAAAACATAGTTTACACACACACACACACACACACACACACACACACCAGTACGTATAGGGACATTTAAGAGGGTTTATTCTCCAAATAACTCTAATTTCATGTTGCAGAAAAATGTGTTTAAAAATTGTGTATGGTCTCTTGTTCTTGTTCCAAGTTACCTTCCTGTTCACTGATTTTGCCTCTTACAAAAGCCACAGAGCCTTCCAAGAATACAGTAAAGGCTTATGTCATGCTTGAGCTTTAGTTAGGCTGAAACTTGAAAGTTAAGTTGCACGAAATAAATGCAATGTTTAGGTATTATTATTATTTGTATTACTATTATTTTGATTTGTGCCTTAGTTTTAGTTTGTACCTTTTTTTTTTAAGTAATGTGAAATTGATTTTTGTATTTTAATTTTTTTATTGATATATTTGTATTTGCATTTTGAATGCAACTTGGCAATTAAATACATTAAATGGGTTTAGTTTTCACGGTTATTAATGTATGCAATTTCATCAATAAAAATGCTAATTTTTCTAAAAAGAAAACAAATTAGTTGTTTATTTTAAGAGATCTATCTCTTAGTATCAACAAAATACTTACACCAGGGGGTGATCCTTTTTCCAACTCAGTGATTCTGTTTTTTATTTTTTTTTCTGACATGTTGGTGTTATATCTTTCACTTGGATGTTATAAGTTGCACTGAGCAAAAGGAGCTGAATAAAACAAAAACTGTGTCCATCTTCATTTCAGGCTGCAAAGCAACAAAATGTGATTATTTTTAAAGGGGTGATTCTATATATGTATTCCCCATTTTATGTTGCAAACTTGTGCTACATTGTCTTAAATTATTATTATTATTTGTTTCACATCGATCTACTCAAAATAAGCTTATTTATTTTGTTATCCTAACTATGCATTATATGGTTATTTAAAATTCATTATTTGCATTTACATTCAGACATATTAGAACAGACCTGTGGCAATTTTTATGGGCCACAAACCACCAGTTTAAAACCACTGTTCAAAAAGAAAAAAAAAAAAGATGGAACTAAATGATACTAAACAATTTCCTATTGCATTGCCATGTCAAATTAAGTGAAATATCCAGTAAAGCAACAATATTGACGAGAACTGCATCATGAGATCAGTGCGTTGGCCAGGCTAATCCATTGGCAACGTGCATTTGAAGGCAACATATGTCATTCACGTTGGTGTGTGAGGGTCAGAGACAGAAAGGAGGGAGGGAGGCCGAGACAGAGATGTTAACTTGTGCGTGCTGAGCAGAATGACTAAGTGTGTGTGCAGATTTTTTGTCAATGAGGGTGCCTGTAACTTTAAGCTGGTTGTAAATGCAGGAACAGCCATGAAAAGAACTTGCCTCTGGGATTATTTAACAGTCACAGATCTAACTGTTAGAACATTAAATTAGCATTGCTCATTAAACACATAGACTAGGTGAACTTTAGTCCTACTGAGCCTCCTCACAGGGTAATTATTCTTTTCCTATACTGATGTCCTTAGGAAAGTAATGATGACTTTTTAGGATGTGGCTCATTTTCATATCTGCTGAGATTACAGCAAAGCGATGATGCTGATGCAGATCTGCCCAACTCATGCACATTTTGTACCTTATCTGTCTAATTAAATACTCTTTCAATCAATTTTCTATTGACTGTGTAATATGTAATACAGCACACTCGCTTGGAATGGATTTAATTATTGCATGGTTTAAACTTTAGGGAAGACAGCTGCTGAAAAACTGGCAAGCATTATGTTTCAAATCTCACATTATACAACAATTCTGATCCTCACAACAGTTTATCCTGCTTTGGGTTTGCTTGGAATTATTACTGTTAACAAGGCAAAAAGTACACAAAATAAAGAAAGGTAATCAAATTACAAAATAAAGAAAGGTAATCAAATTACAATAAGAAAAAGAACTGTGCTGCTATCTGCAACCAAATCACAGCCATGCTGATACTCAGTAGAACAACACAATTGTGTGCATTGCATATTTATCTCCCATCATGAATTAAATCTTCTGATGAAACTGCACAAATGGGTTTATTAAGTCTTCTGAGAAACAGCAAAACATTGGAAAACAGTTGCATAACAAAAGTGTTTAAGAGCTATGCCAAGCTGGCTATCACAGAAATCTCTCCAATAACGACTCTATTCTGCTGCCTCAATTACAGCTAAACTCGAAAATGTGCTCATTCATTTCTGCTGCTTCACGTCACAACAGAATACCGATAAAAAGAAAGTTAGAATAAAAGCTAATTGAAACCAACAATGGTTTTGATTTGCACTCGTTTGTATGCGTCATTCCTACGTGAAAAATAACACACTACTGCCAGAAAACATCATCGCCCAGCCATCTGTCCGCGGAGTCATTTTCACTTCGAGTTTCTCATTCACACACATGTGCCCGGTGCTAATTAACTGTAGGGGATGAACCGTGGTAAACATCTGCTCAAAAACTCTGTTGACGTGGTTTCCAAAGGGAAACTGCTTTTTTAAATAAATCAAATAAAATACTGAAATTAAATGAAGGAATTTGATGATAAACCTGTTTATTAAAAGCAAAATATCCAACTTCTGAGTGTAGACTTTCTGTCCAGGCAGTGTACAGTTTGTGATGTTGAGATCTCTGAAATTCTAAAGGATGCACATGTCTTCAAAAACATCTGAGCTGCATAAGGGCCTATTCACATCAAGGATGATAACTATAATAATGACAATTAAGTTAAAGTTTTAAAAATCATTGTACATTTAAAAGAACAGCAGAGTCTACTCCAACTGCACCGATTATGGCACAGAAGAACAATAACGTTGGAATCACTTTCAAAGCGATTTTTCCAATCTGAAGAATCGGTGTGGACAGGCCTTTAGACTTCCATTTCTCGACTTTCAATGATGCTGGTCAAATAAATGCGATATCAAAGATCTCAATTGTCCTTTTTTTAACTATGGAGTGTGCTACAATTGATTAAAATATAAAAAAATAAAACATTTGGTGGGTTCTCAAATTTGTTTTTTTTTATGAAAGCCCACTTTGCTAAAAAAAAAATTGGCTGGCAATCCTAATGTCACAAGGTTAAAACTGTCGAAACAAATATTAATGCAAGAGTTTTGCAACTACCCAAAAAACTCCCAACATTACAGCGTCTTACACTTAAGAGTGCACACTGAAACAACCTGCAGAACAGAAGCTGTGAGGCATGATCCACGTCTCTCCATTTAAATGTCAGAGTCATTGAGGAAAGAAAACACCACCACACCACTGCAAACAAAACTTTCTCTCTTGTTGTACAAGCATGTCTGTCCTCCTCTTAGCCAACACTTTGCGCTTTGGCACCATTAACAACACTGACGCAATAAGAGAGCAGGCCACACACTAATAACATTCTTGCTCTTACAAGCTATTCACAATGAGGAAATAATTACTAGTTGTGCTCCAGCCACTTTGTCTCAATGTTTTTATCCAATTTTGCATCTTTATTGCTTCTCACAATCAAGTGTCATGGAAAAAGAACACATAAATCACCCCCTCTTGAGACTCACCCTTGACCTCTGAGAAATTTAAGATGGCTTGTAACATAACATGGAAAACTTTCACAAATATCCACATAAAGCGAGTGCATTAGGTTCCATGCTTTTTAAGCACACAGTAAATACTAACAGGTATTTCAAATTAAATTAGTTGAAAGGATTAGTTCATTTACAGAATAAAAATGTCCTGATAATTTACTCACCCCCATGTCATCCAAGCTGTTCATGTCTTTCTGTCTTCAGTCGCAAAGAAATTAAGGTTTTTGAGCTAAACATTCCAGGATTTTTCTCCATATAATGGACTTCAATGGGAACCAACGGGCTGAAGGTCCAAATTGCGGTTTCAGTGCAGCTTCAAAGGGCTCTACATGATCCCAGCTGAGGAATAAGGGTCTTATCTAGCCAAACCTCGGTCATTTTCTAAAAAAAAAAAAATCAACATTTATATACTATTTAACCGTTGGTTTCCATTGAAGTCCATTATATGGAGAAAAATCCTGGAATGTTTTCCTCAAAAAGCTTAATTTCTTAGCGACTGAAGACAGAAAGACATGAACATCTCGGATGACATAGGGGTGAGTAAATTATCAGGACATTTTTATTCTGGAAGTGAACTAATCCTTTAAAGACACAATATGTAATTTTCACCGCTAGAGGGCGCGTATTCAAAATAAACAAAGAGACAAAGTCATAGTTTGATGACGCCGTGACTGAGTGAGGAATCATGGGAGTTGTCATCTTCATCCCCACAGCCGAAGCAATCCGACGGGAAATCATGTTCATGGATGAGCTAATGATTTATTAACGAAGTAGAATGAAGCAGGGGGAGGCTGAAAGCCATCGAAGCGTAACGAGGCCGCTGAACGAGTGCGACACGCAGTTCGAAAGCAGCGGAGCTTTTATTATGCCACAGTCGACCGCTTCTGCTCCTTCCGGTCGTGCGTATGTGGGAAAAAAAAGCAGCGCTGTTTTATCATGCTAGATACATTTGAAAGTTCTGTTATAATGCTACTCTGTGCGGTCGTCACCTGTCTAATAAAACGCACAACATATTAAAGCGTCTTTGAATTTTCCTTATTTTCTACAAAACAAAACCGGAAATCGAGGGTGTATGACGTCATAGGCAGGCGACACAATGACACTATAGACACGTGACTAGTTAAAATTGCTAATTTCTCTGGATTTAAACATTCTTTGAAACATTTGTGATAATGTAAGTACACAAGTCAGCAAAATAACACTGTTCTAGTGGTTTTTGGATATTTTAATAAAAAAATCTTACATAGTGCCTTTGTGCGCAATGTTTTTCTTATTAGTTTTACTACAGTTAAATAGCTAGTACACCAAACGTCATAAATAAAAACAATCAAAATTTTCTAATAAAAATGAGTTGAAATATTAGGAATACATTGATGCTGTTTATATTTTTATATAATTTTGAGTCAGTTTAAACAGCTTAAAAAAAACGCTAATGAGATCAACTAGCTAACTTCCATAATTATGTTCACTTTTGGGTGAACTTGACAGAAATACTTCCTTAGAGAAAGACATGCAATAACTAGTCCACTTTACTTGAGACAAATAAGTATGCTTAATAGAATTCAATCGGTTTGCATGCTTCTGAAAAGTAAAAATCAACCAGTTAAGATGTTACATTGTAGGTGGGAGGGGTTGTCTAAAGCGTAATTTAACTAGCATTAATTTACAAAAAACTATTTTTTTTAAATTCCAGTGTCCTGTGAGATAGATAGACTGAACGTGTGCCAATACTGATAAGCTTTCGTATACTGTATCTGAGACTTATCTCATAGAAAGCCGAGCTCTTAACGCTTCAACACGAGCCAACAGGAGTGGGCTGATACCAACACGCCCATTTTATCTCATAAAACAAAAGAAAAAAGAACAAGAAAAAATTAAGAATATGAAACACAAACCAATAAAAACAAATAGCAACTCGCGGCGTGCGTTGATGATGGGGGAGGGGCTGTACGTGAACTCGAATGTTTACATTAAATCTCATACGAAAACTACGTGTAACACTTATGAAATGTTGTTAAATGTCCTTCAAACACAAATATGTGTTATTAAAGAATATGTGCATCGATTTACGTTGCTTTTTCAGACATTCTTCAGTGTTTAACTGCTGCAAATCACTGTAAACTCTCCATGTGGACAGAAACCAACAGGACTGGTTTATCGCGAAGACACCCACAAACACACCATACTGTGTTTGCATTAGCAGAGCCCTTTAAATACTTAAATAACAGTTAAATACACAATTAAGTCCCATCCAGTCGTCGTCTTTACAAGAAAATGACAGCGATGCTTCATATGTCCATTAGCCCCGAGACGTACCTGTTCCCGTCGCTTCTGCCAGCGGCCGCAGGGGCTTTCCTCCAGGATTTCACTCTCGTCTTCACTCTCCTCCTCTTTCCCCCCGGACCCCGATATGCTCTCTGGGACGGACATAGTCATTTTACCCTTGCGTGCTGCGTTCACTGCTCCTTTAAGCCCAGCTGAGCACGCAGGACCTCCTGAAGCTTGCTGCAATGTTGTTGCTGCAAACGTGTTTCATTGACGAATATCGCTGGTCACGATTCCAAGTTACAGCTCAGTCGCCAATCGCTTATAAACAATGCAACACACGACACGATTTGCGAAAAGCGTTTTAAAAGCGAGATAAAATATTCAGTGCTATGGTGAATTTAACCCCATCTTTAAGGAATCTTAGAAAAGAGGATAAGGCTCCCGATAGCAGACGGTCTCGTACGTGACAGACGTGGGTCTCTGGACGTTCAGTCGCAGCCCGCCCTACACATACTCAGTGTATTAAAGAGCCCGACCTACAGACATCATTTCAGCTCAGTCCAGCTTTCCCGACTGGCTGGAGCTTTCTGAATTTCCTCTTTTCAATATGCTACCGTAAAGCTTAGACAATTTGCACAGTGATTCTTTTGTTGTCCTGTGTCATAAAACAATTCAGTACATGTCAGATTACTCAACCCCAGTCGTAATTTACACAATGCAAAGGGTGATTGGTCTATAAACAATATGGCCTACACATGAAATAACACTTCAAATTACAAAACACGTTTGCAATGTTGCCTTATACCGTTTAACACAGTATTGTGTTGAGTTCCTAGTAAATAGTGACTAAACAGTGAGTGTATGTATTTTAGGCTTCCTCAAGTCAAGGCTTGTATGAATGTTGCAACTAGTATTTAAATGGAGTGGCAGGGTTTAGGCAGGTGGGAAAACCTTCCACATCCTCTTAATACCCTTTCTCACATACAGTGGCTCCAAAATGTATTTGGGCACTTAAGACACACTTAAAAAAACATTTACATTTACTTCTATTTTTAAGCAATATAGAACAAGTACACTTGACAAATATGCATTTCTGTTTCTATTTTAAATGATAAATATAGATATTATATATTTTTTAAAAGGACACTTTTGACATTTTCTGGTTCTCAAAAGATAGACATACTTAATCCAATGAACTACACCTGAGCTGGTTACTCTGCTAAGAAACTTGAGGGAAACTTCATATGCCCTGAGACTTGTTGGTTAAAAGTAAACTTACAGAAATTCTTTGAAATGGGAAGTTAATTCTGAAAAAGGGTATTGCATCATTTGATTCTAGAATACAATGACATTTACACGTTTTTAAGAGAGTCTTTGGTGTCCAAAAGTGTCCAAATACTTGTTCAGGGTTACTTGCTATGCGTGTGGAGTATCTCACCCTTACTGACCCTTTATACCTTTCACTCTCTTTCTTGCGAAATCCCATGATAAGTTGCATAAGTTGCTACTCGGTGTAGTATAAAGTTGTTGCTAATAATGTGCCAATCATCAGCAGTTGTACATGAACATCGCTTTAATGTTTTGTTTTTAATTTAAATATGAAAATACTCACTTAATTTTTTTTTTACCACATTATGTCTTCATACACTGTTAATCAGTTCCTGAAAGTTGATTTCACCAAGTATCCCAACACTTACATCTGTTCTATGCCTCGTTTTGCTTTCTAAAAAGTTTTACAGTCAGTTTAATTCTTTGAAATCATCTTCATTTTTGTTTCTTAGAAAAGCATTTCTGCTAAATTCTCCCTGAGGTAACAGCTCTTCTGCCTGAAAAACTTATTTTCCTGCCAGTTCAAGCCTGCCAGAATGACTGATCCCTGTTTATTTTTGTAAATAGAATTCATAGGAACTTTCGGTCATGTTACTGGATATTTTGTGCCACCTGCTGGCAAAGTCCTGTAGTTACAAATTAATATTTAAAAACACTATTTAATAAATAGGCTATTTGACACAGGGGCGGATTTAGTGAATTGGGGGCCCCAGGCAAAACATAGGAATGGGGCCCTATACATTTGGGGTGCGGTGTTAAAAATAAATAAATGAAAAATTTGTAACAAAAAATAAATAAAACGAATTTGATTAATTTGTAATTTCATTAAAATTCATAGAAAAAAAATAGCCTAAGCCTACAGTAACAATAAGCAACAGTAAAACATGAATTAAGTTTAATCAAATTGATTGTGAAAGTCATTTCAACTTAAACTGACTTAGGAAGTCGTTTGTTGCCATGACTTTTTGATCATATTATGTATTACCTGTAACATGTCTGTGCCGGACCCAAATCAAGAATTAACGGCCATTTCTACAGCCATTGCGAAGATACAACCGAGAAAGCCCGAGAGCGTCTATTACCTCAGCAGCAACCAATAATAATAACAATCTCGCATTCTCTCTTCTACAGCGCTTATTTTGATATTTAACGTTAGATCTTTCATATTCTTGGAACAAAATGAATGCTTAAGGTTGATTCGTATTACTCTTAATGACAAAAAAAATCTCACACACAACATCAGCAATACTACAATGACAAAGTAGATTAAACATAAAACTTTTATTAACAGAACGAATAAGACATACCCACGTTGTAACAAATAAATAAAAGGTTTTTGGATTTTTCAATTACTTCAAACGAATGCTTAGTTTGTGGCTCATTATTATAAATGACATAATACAAAAGGCTATACAATAAAACAGTGCGATGACAATTTACTTATATTAAACTTTGAATTTTTATTAACAATATGAATAAGGAAACTATGTTTTACCCTCATTGTAACACAAATAAATAAACGGTCTTTGGATTTCCCCTTTTTAAAAAAAAAAACGATCGTAGTTTGTGGTTCATTATTAGCCTATTAATTAAAACACATCAGCCATAAAATACTACAATGGCAAATTCGCATAGGCCTATATTAAACATCTAACTTTTACTAACAAAATGAATAAGACGGATCACTCTCGTCAGGTGACCAAACACATGTTGTCAAAGACTATAGATCTGGTCTGTAGTCTGGACTCAACCTAAGCCATAATGTACATGTGAATCATACAAATAAGATCAGTAGCCTACATCCACATAAAGCTGATTTGAGCCGTATATGACCCCTGCATGATAGGGAACTGGCACCGTCGGTGGAGGGCACTCACACAGTAATACAGCTCAAGCTACGGCGTCTCGGTTTGGACAAAAAGTGTCGTTTCCAGTCCATCAATGACGATGGGTGACACAATTTTTGAAGAATTAGAAGATTTGATGCATTTTTCTGTCGCCGATTTGCCCGCTCGTGGATATGCAGTGATGGAGGAGATCCGACGACAAGGGAAATTGTGTGATGTTACCCTAAAAGTACTGTGCTTTTCTTTGTTCGGGTTAATTTGCTAGTGAAATGCTAACCAAGTAGCACTGGGCTGTCAGCATGGGAGAGGCTAGTGAAGTACAGGCACTGTTAGCAGAAGGAAGAACTGTAATGTTCAAGTTTGTTAGGTCGTTTGTTAATGTGTCTCATTGCAGATAGCTCTTAAAATTGATATCTGTATATTTTGTATCAGTTGTAAAGCGAGTATTTATTCTATTGTTATTTAGTTAGCATGTACAGGTAGCATCCTCATCAGCTGCACATGAGCTGTATATTATGAAGTAAACTAACGTTATAAAGCACGGAGGAGAAACAATACTGCTATTGTTTCTATTATTATTTTAACTTGTAGAGGAATTTTTAAACGAATTGGGTTCTGAATTCGCCTTCCATGGTCTGTTAATAAGTTGTCACTTCCTTTTGTTTAATGTTTAACTATATTGTCAAGCTGATTTTAATAGAAACACCTGTGACAGCCAATATATCTTGAGCTGTTTGACTTATTTTAAACAATAGTTTGGCTCTGGCATTTAATTTTTTTACATAATTAATTAGGTTGATGAATTAGAATGAACCAGAGTGGCTTTTTTCTCTTTTTTTATTTAAATATCGCCTGCTGTTTCTTAGTTGTATACAAAATAATGTTTGTAAATTGTTTGACAGTCAGACTCAGACACTGAAAGCACACTTAATATTCCTACAATCTGTATACTGAGTGACTGTAAACCTTTTACATAAGTGGTTCTCAATGGTTTTTACTCCAAGGTCCCCAGACAAATTTTGAAGGCTGTGTGTGTGTGTACCCATTTATAGAATTCTGGAACTTATGCTCTAATGACAAATTAACCCCCCCAACCCCTTTATTTACAGAAACTAGGAGGTGGTGAAATAATTTAAATAATTGGGAATAAGGCCAATTAATTACATTTTGTAATTCCAAAAGTTTCAAGAACCAAATGTTCTGAAGAGTTCTTTATGACCATTGAATTTACATGTCTTTTCCAGTTTTTCACGATAATGGGATAAGACTTTTTTACTCCCAATTAGCAATTTCTATGCAAGTAAATATTTTACATCTTGACATAACTATAAAAACATTAAATTTCCATGACTTTTTCTAGGTCTACAAATCACACTTTTAAAATTCCCTCAGACAGGTTTTCCAAGACTGTGGGAATCATTTAAGAGAGTTGTTAAGGGAATATGCTTAAATAAGAAATATGATGTCAGTTCACAGCTACATTTTTAGATGTTTTTGCTCATTTTTCAGAACAGACTTCTATACCAAAATAAAAATAGAGGTGGTTTGCTGACGCCTCCTTGATTTTGAATGATGTGTGTGTATATATATATTATGATGTTGCTGTATAGAAGCATTAGTAGAAGCATCAGGTAATGAAAGATGTGCTCAGTCTCTGATCTGCTGCTGTGCTTTAACTGTTGCATCATCAGCCCTTAATGTGGGTCACAGAGAGCAGTAATCCTCTTTATCTCCTTCACTTCACCTACTGTATGCATGCTTTTGCTGACTAACAGCTATAGAATCAGAATCAGAATGAGCTTTTTTGCCAGGTATGTTTTCACATACGAGGAATTTGTTTTCATGACAGAAGCTTCCGCAGTGCAACAGAATGACAGTGACAGAACAAAAACACAGATAATAAAAGAAGAATAAAAAAAATAGAACAAGTAAATAAGGAATAACAATATATAAATTGACAATTGTATGTGCAGGTATATTACAATAGTATGCGTGTTAGATAAATAAGTGTATGAGTGTATAAATAGTGTTGTGTGTTCCACAGTTATTGTCAAGTGTTCATGAGATGGATGGCCTGGGGGAAAAAGCTGTTCTTGTGTGTGGCTGTTTTGGTGCTCAGTGCTCTGTAGCGTCGACAAGATGGCAACAGTTCAAAGAGGGAGTGTGCTGGATGTGAGGGGTCCAGAGTGATTTTGACAGCCCTTTTGCTCACTCTGGATGAGTACTGTTCTTGAAGAGAAGGGAGGGTTGTACCAATGATTGTAGGATATATACTACAGGAGGAGGGTTGTAAGATATATACTACAGATTTCAGTATATTATACAACAGATTTCAGTATATTAGGTTTTTCTCAATGGCTCACTGCTCCTTGTTTTCTCACATGCTGCTTCATTCATTAAAATGTAACTTGTCTGTTAATTTTTGCCCAGAAGAATGGTCATAATTTGTTTTCATTTGGGTGGAGAGTTAGTAATGTTTCAGATTTATTTATTTTTTATTTTTATGGCACTCAGTTGAACATTGAACCAGTACATTTTTCTGTATTGTGTATATATGAGATGATTTCTGATCAAGATTTGTGTATCTGTCTGTTTATGCAGGTAGGAGAGCACAAATTCAGTGCTCACAGAATAGTCCTTGCTGCTTCTATTCCGTACTTCCATGCCATGTTCACCAATGACATGGTGGAATGCAAACAGGATGAGATTGTCATGCAGGGCATGGACCCCAGGTGAAGATACAAACCTCAAAAGGACAACTGAGATCTCTAGACATGCTCTTTTGTGTTGTTTGTAAATGTACATTAGAGTTTTAATCTCTGTTTTGCCTCTAAACAGTGCACTTGAAGCTCTAATAAACTTTGCCTACAACGGACACATAGCCATAGACCAGCAAAACGTCCAGGCCCTCCTGATAGGGGCCAGTTTCCTGCAGCTTCAAAATGTCAAAGATGCCTGCTGCTCTTTTTTACAACAGAGGTAAAGTGTAAACAAATAACAATTTCTTCATAAGGCCAATGGATCAGTTTTTTCAAGATTTTTTTCAAAACACATTAATACTTTTATTCTGCAAGGATGCATCAAATGGATCAAAAGTGACCATAAAAGACTAATCTTTTGGTTTCAAAAAAGTTTAATTCAATAATTAAAAAATTAATATTGAATTCAAATACTAAAAACTATTCATTCACCAATGAATCCTGAAAAAAATATCACTGTTTGGACAAAAATATTAAGCAGCACAACATTTTCAACATTTATCTCATAAGTAATAATGTTTCTTGAGCACCAATCCTGCATATTATATCTGAAGGATTATGTGACACTGAAGACTGCAGTAATAACTGCTGAAAATTCAGCTTTGCCTTAAGAAATAAATTCCATTTGAAAATATATTCAGATAGAAATCAGTTCTTTTGTAATATTTCACAATATTACTGTTTTTATTGTTATTGTGTAATCCAGTAAGTACAGTCTTGTAACATAAACCTATAAGAGGTTTTAAATCTTAAAGACCCCAAACTTTTGATCTAAAAACGGTATATATATATCTATATATATATATATAATATATATTATATATATATTAATATATGATACATCACAGTCCATGTGAGCGTTTCCCAAAAGCATTGTTAACTAACTGGTCGTAAGTTCCATTGAACTCCATTGGTAAAGATGGAGCTTGCGACCATAGTTGCTTTTTGGGAAGCACACCCCAGGCTAATAGGTAATAACTGTTACAGGCCTCTCTCAGGTTATGGTATTAAAGTGATTCATTTAGCATACACAGATGATTCATTGTTCCAGACTTGCTCTTAATTTACAGGTTGCATCCAAAGAATTGCCTTGGAGTACGGCAGTTTGCAGAGACTATGATGTGCACCACGCTTTATGATGCAGCCAACAGCTTCGTTCACCAGCACTTTGTGGAGGTATCCATGTCTGAGGAGTTCCTGGCCCTTCGGCCAGAGGAGGTGCTTGAGCTTGTGGGCTGCGATGAGCTCAATGTCCAAGCAGAGGAGCAGGTCAGAGTCTCTGGAGAGTTTGGATGAAGACATTGTAATGACACATTGTAAAGAAAGGATGTTGCTGAATGAATGGATGTAGATCACACATTTTCATTGTGTCATAGTTTTGGGTGTTCTCTTTTGAGACACTATAAGGAGAAAACCAGATCTTGTTTGTTGTTTGTAGGTGTTTGAGGCCGTACTTGCTTGGGTACGTCATTCACGTGAAGAGCGGGAGTCACGGTTACCAGAGTTAATGTCTAAAACCCGACTGCCTCTATGTCGACCTCAGTTCCTTGCTGACCGAGTCCAACAAGATGAGCTCGTACGCTGCTGCCACAAATGCAGGCAAGTTTCTCAGATAAGTTTCTTTCTGAGATAACCTATGCCCCATAATTGGACCTTTTGGCAAAACACACTTTTTTGAATCCAAAATATGGCACTATGTGATTTTTGCATAGAAAATGTATTTTTCAACACAAACTCTTTCCATTTCCAGATGTAATATGATGATAATAATAATAATAATAATAATACAAAGTTTGAGAAATGATTGAGACTATGGAACAGTTTCTTACTAATACTTTTGAAAGGATGTGGGATTAATTATTTTTGGGAATGAATTTGACTTTTACTCACACAGGGACCTTGTCGATGAGGCCAAAGATTACCATCTGATGCCAGAGCGACGGCCACACCTCCCAGCCTACAAAACCCGACAGAGATGTTGCACCTCCATCGCAGGCTTAATCTATGCAGTTGGGGGCCTCAATAGTGCTGGTGACTCATTAAACGTTGTGGAAGTATTTGATCCAATTGGAAACTGTTGGGAGCGATGCCAACCTATGAGCACAGCTCGCAGTCGAGTGGGTGTTGCTGTCGTGAACGGGCTGCTTTATGCCATTGGCGGTTACGATGGTCAATCACGGCTTAGAACCGTTGAAGTTTACAATCCAGAAACTGACACGTGGACCAAAGTTGCTAGTATGAATACTCAACGCAGGTAGGAAATCCTGAAATTGTCATATTTAATATGTGAGGGAAATATATTACATTTGAAAAGCTATTTAATTGTTCATTGAGAAAGAACATAAAAAGTTTAAGGTTTTGCAAAGAGTTTTAGGTACATATATCTGATGCTTTTGATATTTCTTCTCTTTGTTCTGCATTAGTGCAATGGGAACAGTTGTAGTTGATGGACATATATATGTGTGTGGTGGATATGATGGCAAGTCCTCTCTAAATTCAGTCGAGTGCTATTCTCCAGAGACTGACAGGTAAGTCATACATTCTTCAAGAAAAATTCAGGGTTAATGTAGGGCTGCCACTTTTCATTCATTTGTAAATCAAGTAATTAGGAATGGAAATTATTTTGTTTAAAAAAAATTAAGAAGAAATTAAAATACATATATAATAACAATGTGGACCAAAAAGACTATCAAAAATGTTATGATAATATGGAATAATACTGTTAAAATACTTAATGTAATAGTATGCGTGTCCATCAGGCTGTTTTATATTGCAAAAGAGACCAATAATAATAATAATAAAAAACTTAGAATTTACATTAACGTTATAGAAATTAGTCATCAGTTGAATTTTAATTTGTTACTTGTAATGAGGATGGTAATAATATTATGTGGATAAACTTTCTAACCTGCAGAGGGCGCCAACACTACACTACTCTAGTGCATGACACTATAATTAAATGCTTATTTAATCTTGGCCAAACTATATGCAATTCAAAAGGTTGTATGCAATCATGTAATCTTCAATATTTGAGCAGATGGAAAATGTAAACACAGCCTAATAGTCTTGCTACTGTCTATTAAATAATAATGTTGTTAATATAATTTATTCCTTTGCTTATGTTTTTCTGTTCCTAATTTTATAACTTTTATAACAGTGTTTGCATGTTTATTTTAATCATTTATTAATTAATATATTTATTATTATATTAATATTTCATGTTTTAAGTAAATATGTCTTCGATAGCAACGTGGTTTTGGTATCGAAAATCCTTTGACAACACTATTTTGCTCTGTTTATTAAACTATCCATCTAACAATCATTGTAGCTTTCTTTGGAATCAGAATGTGTTTGTGTGTTTGTTACCAGATGGACGATAGTTACAGAAATGAGCGCAAGCCGCAGTGCTGCTGGCGTTACTGTATTTGAAGGCAGAATATATGTTTCGGGTGGTCATGATGGACTACAGATCTTTAACACCGTAAGTAAACATCATCATTCAAATTACAGGATACAATTTGCATTTTTTTTTTTGGTCACTTTTTGTGAAGTTGTGAATATTCCTTAAATATATAAATATATTGTTGTTTCATGTTTCTGCCACTAGGTGGAGTACTACAACCATCATACAGCGTTATGGCACCCTGTCGCTTCCATGAAAAACAAGCGCTGTCGGCACGGCGCTGCAGCCTTTGGCAGCAATCTGTATGTGGCAGGAGGTTACGACGGCTCTGCGTTTCTCAGTGGAGCAGAGGTGTATAGCTCAGTAGCAGATCAGTGGAGCCACCTAGTGGCCATGAACACTCGACGCAGCCGCATTTCTCTGGTGGCCAATTGTGGTCAACTCTATGCAGTGGGAGGTTATGATGGACAATCCAATCTCAGCTCTATGGAAATGTATGACCCAGAAACTAACCGTTGGACGTTTATGGCACCAATGGTTTGCCATGAAGGCGGGGTCGGGGTGGGCTGTATACCATTACAACCCGCTTAACACCACAGTCTCCCTCAGCCCATAAGGACATTTTAATTATAAAAAAAAAAGGCTTTTGTACTGAGTGGTCTAACAAAATGCATTCATGACCCTTGGTTCACATGTTTGTATCCGAGGTACTATTATTCAGGCTTTTTATTGAGAAAGGCCTAAAGCAGATATGCCAGTACACCTTTAATGGTGATGTAATCCTGTTTTGTTTTTTTGACAACCAAATGTAGAATTCACACATACATTCGAAGACATTTACAGGAAATGGGCCGCATTTCTGCTAAAAAGCACACTTTTGCACTGTTATCAGATAGTGTGTATTGTGGGCCCATTAAAGCATCAGTTGTTGGGGAATATCATCATATATACATATACATTTGTAATTTTATTCCTCTGAACTGGAAGCCAATTCAGATTTCGAGACAGGTGAAAGTTAACCACTGTTAACCCATGCCATAATTGGGAGAGTATAATCAAGAAGGTATGATTAATAAGGATAAACTTGTTTTTAATAATATTTTATCAAGAATTTTTCTTACTTAGAAGTACTAATCGTATTTTATTTGGGCTATTGATGGAAATTTAATGTGAGCAACTGACCTCTTATTTGTATGTGCAAAACATCTGCTAGATGTGCCATGACTTTACACTTTACATGGGACTATTTTTTGTTTTCACCACTTTATTGACTTGATTTCTTTTAGATTTGAAAGAAAACATATTTTTTGGTTGATCTTTTTGATTTGGGGGTGACAGATCACCAGCTCTGTATCTTGGATGGATGGGTTGTGTTGTACCCATCCAATCCCATGTCTTTCTTTTACTTTTTAATTTGACCTTCGTATTTTTGAGAACCAGCACACATACCAGGGAAAGTGTAATTGACGTAGGACTCTTGTCAGATATGTGCTGTCAGGATGATTTACTATAGTGGCTTCACATCCTCTTATTGAACTGTGAGTGTTGGAGATTTAAATGAAACATTCCCATGTTTTGTGCAAATTATGTTTCATGACTGTATAGACGTATACATTTTGCAACATATGCAACGTATACAACACATAACACATCTGAAATTAGGATTACTGACTGTGAATTTTTAATACGGTTTATATTTTCCTTCTCATAATACCAGTACTGCATTTCTCTGCTGATTTTATTTTGATTTATTTTGTATTAACTTCCAGTTGTGATGCAGTATTTCTACTTTTAATTTATTATTAGCTGTAATTTTTCCTCTTTTTATAGCATTGCACATGGTAGTTTGTCACATAAATGAGAATCAAGTTTACAGAAATCTAATATATATGTGTTTGAATATATTCCTCGGCTACCTCCGTTTGAGATGGGAGAGCTCAACAGGGACAAATATCAAGTCTGCCGCCCTGTTAACTTTTTAAAACATTTCCATTTAACCTGAAGGAACGGCATTAACTGAGATCTTTTGTGTGGGACTAAAATATTAGTTCACATAATTCCTAATTGTCTTAAATAAACATTGATTTTATGGACACAATGCCGCCCTGTGCCATAATTTTCTCTGTGACGCACAACAGCTTTGGGTCCCACCCTTTTGAGTGGTGTTTTAATTCAACAGGTGTTTGCTTGTTCAGTTAGTATGAGACTGAAGATGACTGGGAACATGAAAAGAGCCCTGATGGTGTTAATGGTCATCTCTGTGCTGAACTTCTCAACTGCTTTTCCTATGGAGCCACTTCAGAAGGTATAAAAAACAAAATGTATAATTAAAGCTGTTTCTGGTATTGAAAAGACTAACTATAACTGATGTAATACATTCGTTCTTCATCTTACAGACACCTCTACTGATCCAACCATCAGATCCACGGCCGTCAGAAAGTGTAACACTAGGAAACTCACAGGTGAGAAGCATGTTTATGATGTTACATAATCAAACTTATTTGTATATGGAATATTACAGCTGTGCTGACGTTTGTAGGATGTGAGGGTCAGCAGTCTTGGATTCCGTATGAAAAGAGCCAATTCTGCTAACACAAAGAAACCGGCTCGTTACTGTGCTGGATGCTTTTCTGTCATTGGAGACCCAACGAGACCAGAGAAATGAAATCTGCTGTATTTCTGAATGAATAACCCTAAATATGAATATCTTTCAGTTTCTGTTAGAATCTGTTTATGCAACTATATTTTAGTGTACTATTCTAGACTGTCATGTCTTAAGATTTTGCATGACTTTGCACTTTTTTTTAAAATGAAATATTCAATAAAATCTCAGTAAAATTAGCGTAAATTCAGGACTGTTTTTCTTTAAAAACATCACCTATTTGTACTAGAAATGTCAGTTGCCTATTGACTTTTGTTATAGCTTTGTGCTTTTTTCTCATGCATGCAGTAAATGCGATATTTGAGGATTTCCTAAACAAAGAAATGATAGTTCAGAACGATAACATGGATTTGAAGTAACGTCTAAGTGGCTGTTTCATAGACGTGTCATTATAACCACAAAGTGTTATTATCGTGTTAAGGAGCTTCAGTTTTGACCATAGTCAATTATTCATATCTCCCACACTATGATTTATGGCTTTGCTACCCGTGGGAGTAAAATAGGATATAGGCACATAAGATCAGAATATTGAATCATAGAGGCTAGTGTCAGAGAAACAACTGGAGAGTCTTTGTATATAAAATCTTCAGCGAAATTCTCAATAAAAATGAACTGAGGTCAATATTTTTATGAGTGCATCTTCAGTTTATGCATTATATTTGTATTTATTTCTAACCTGCACAGAAGTCACGTAGTCTATAGATGGTGTAAATTACAAGCGAGGAGAAACAAATGAAAATCAACATTTTTGCAAAGGTTAATAAAATATATCATTCCTGTTTGCTTTCTTCTGGAGCACCAGGAGCATTAGAACCTGATAGAAGACATCAAAAGACATTTTTAATCTAAAAATTCCTTGATCGTCTCTTAATATTCTCTACAAAACATTGTCATCATTAATGTTAAGCTTAATATTCACAATACAATCAGATAATTTGAGAACTACATTCTGTAGATGGAAACGGTACCTTCAGTCTGTAGACTGCTTTGTGGTCCAGATGTGGAAGGTGTGGGATCAGTTCTTCCCTCAGGTACTGAAGAACCACCGGGGAACCTGCAGTACAGAACAACATTATGGTTACCTGAGAGATCGGTCTGGGATCACAGAAACTGAAACTAGGGAGTTTTTTTGTTTTAAAGAATTTAATTCAGGGGTCTCCAGATCCGGTCCTGGAGGGCTGGTGTCCTGCAGAGTTTAGCTCCAATCCTAATCAAACACACTTGAACCAGCTAATCAAGCTCTTACTGGGTATACTAGAAACTTCCAGGCAGGTGTGTTGAGGCAAGTTGGAGCTGAACTCTGCAGGACACCGGCCCTCCAGGTCCGAGTTTGGAGATCCCAGATTTAATACTTTTGAGGAACGAGGAAGAAGACAGGAGTAAGGACATTAGTTGTCTTATCCTCTTGTTATAAGTAGATTGAAAATTAGCCTTACGTTGAGGAGGAGAATATGCTCTCCTCTCCATCCAGGATTCCATGATATGTTCCGATCTCCATCTCCAGCTTCATCTCGTTGTTGAGTAAGGTTTCATAATCACGCCGCTGCTGCTCGATGTCCCTGTGGACGTCGTTGAGCTCAGACTCCAGCTTTCCGATAACAGAGCCCAGATTTTGGAGCTCAATGCCATGCCAGTGCTTGGCGTCGTTGATGGCGTTCTCCAGGCCTCGTTTCTGCAGGGATCATACATAGTTCAGTCTAGTGAATTGAATACTGTGGTGCTTTATGATCTTTACTTTGAGAAGGTTGTCCTACCAGAGCTCTAATAGACTCTGTTTCGGCCTGCAGACTCTGAATCTGGCACCCAGCAACATTGCACTCTGTCTTCAGACTCTCAAGCTCCTCTTCCTCTCGACTCAGCTTACTGGTCACGTTGTCAGTTTGCTGCACATTCACAAATAGGGGATTGTCATATTATTATATATTTTCAGTTGGTCATTATTACAAAATAAACCCCAATAAAGTGTTTGGGACACTGGCGTGATCCTGATGGAAATGTTTATTTGAGCTGAAAAGGTTGGCAATACTATTCAGTAGAACAGTATGAACAGTACCATGAACAGTACTTTTACAGCATTTATTAATTTTGATTAATGTTAATTTATTCATATACTAATGTATTTTTTTCCAGTAATAAATTATGTTTAAAAAAAATTATTCATATAAATCATATAATTACACTATCGTTCAAAACGTTTGGGGCATGTAATATTTTTTTTAATGAAGATTTTTTTAATGAAGTCTCTTATGCTCACTAAGGGAGCATTTATTTGATCAAACATACAATATATAAAAAAATATAATTACTGTGAAATATCATTATTCAAGGTAACAGTTTTCTATTTTCATATATTTTAAAATGTCATTTATTCCTGTGATGGCAAAAGCTGGATTTTCAGCAGTCATTACTCCATCTTTAGTGTCACATGATCCAACAGAATTCAATTCTAATATGTGGATTTGGTGCTCAAGAAAAAGATTAATAAATCCTTAAAAAAATAAAAGAATAAATTATGTAAAAATGTATTCATTCACTGTTAGTTCCTGATACCTAATGCATTAAATGACCATAAAATGTTTTCAAATTATTTTATGTGAGACGAAAGAAACTACAGATTGAAACCAGTTAATTATACAGTTTAGTGGTCATTGTGCAAAAACATTTGGTGCAGGATGACACGATTGACTGATTCAGAATCAAGTATCACAGAGCACTGTGTGAAAAAATAGTCTATTTCCTAATAAATAACTAAGGGTTCATGTTCTGTGGTTTACCTTGCACTCAAGGTAGGCATCAGTCTCAGCACGGTTCTTCTCAATGACCTTCTCCCAGTGAGAGCGGATAAAAGCTAGAATCTGGTCCAGGCTGGTCTCAGTGGGAGCAGCCGGCTCATCAACCTCACGGTCAGACATCTGCTTATAGAGCGCTCTAACATCCTGAAGAAGAGCAAAAGAAGATGCTAATTTACCACTGAAACATCTCTCTCATTAAGAGGGTTTGATTGTGGAGCTGGTCTTATCGCACCTCCATGTGATTTTGCTCCAGATTCATCAACTCGTTCTTCATACTGTCAATTTTATTCTCCAGGTCCATCCTGGTCAGGTTTGCATCATCAATGACTTTGTACAGAGAGTTTATCTCTTCTTCCACTGCTTTACAGAATGGCTGCTCATTCTCATACCTACACATGCATGCATAGAAACACACTATATAGTCTATAGTATAGACTATCTGATGGCAATCTGCTGATGCAGATAAAAGCTAGTGATAAGATTAAAGATTCTGTTGCTGTTTTAATCACACTCACACCTGTCTTTAAAGTCCTCTGCATTGGCTTGAACATTCTCAGTCTGGAGCATAAGTTGAGCGTTGTCCAGGATGGCCTCACTGACCTGATAGAAAGCAGAAATACCTTACTTGTACACCTGTGAATCTTTTTACTTCGAAATTAGGATGTTCATTCTTAAAACAAGATACATTCATTAGAAGCAAAAAATTATAATAGCAAATACTATAACAGTACCTTCAGTATTATTGGAAACATTACATTTAAATATAAAGTTTGGAGAGTTTATTACACTGAACAAAATTATAAACGCCCCATTTTTCATGAGCTGAACTCAAAGATTTAAGACTTTTTCTATGTACACAAAAGGCCTATTTCTCTCAAATATTGTTCACAAATCTGTCTAAATCTGTGTTAGTGCGCACTTCTCCTTTGCCGAGATAATCCTTCCACCTCACAGGTGTGGCATATCAAGATGCTGATTAGACAGCATGCTTATTATTGCACAGGTGTGCCTTAGGCTGGGCACAATAAAAGGCCACTCTAAAATGTGCAGTTTTATCACACAGCACAATGCCACAGATGTCGCAAGTTTTGAGGGAGCGTGCAATTGGCATGGTGACTGCAGGAATGTCCACCAGAGCTGTTGCCCATGAATTGAATGTTCATTTATCTACCATAAACCGTCTCCAAAGGCATTTCAGAGAATCTGGCAGTACATCCAGCCAGCTTCACAACCGCAGACCACGTGTAACCACACTAGCCCAGGACCTCCTCCACATCCAGCATCTTCACCTCCAAAATCATCTTAGACCAGCCACCCGGACAGCTGCTGCAACAATCGGTTTGCATAACATATACTGTTATGTTACTATAAATGGTGTTCTGGTTCTGGTCGTCCCAACGTCTTCCATTTAAGGATTATGGAGGCCCCTGTGCTCTTGGGAACCTTAAGTGCAGCAGAATTTTTTTTTTTTGTAACCTTGGCCAGATCTGTGGTTTGCCACAATTCTGTCTCTGAGCTCTTCCGGCATTTCCTTTGACCTCATGATTCTCATTTTCTCTGACATGCACTGTGAGCTGTAAGGTCTTTTATAGACAGGTGTGTGGCTTTCCTAATCAAGGTCAATCAGTATAATCAACACAGCTGGACCAAATGAAGGTGTAGAACCATCTCAAAGAATATCAGAAGAAATGGACAGCACCTGAGAAAAATATATGAGTGTCACAGCAAAGGGTCTAAATACTTAGGACCATGTGATATTTCATTTTTTTTTTTTTAATAAATCTGCAAAAATGTCAATTCTGTTTTTTTTTTTTCTGTCAATATGGGGTGCTTGTGTGTACATTAATGAGGAAAAAAAATTACCTTAAATGATTTTACAATGCTGCAATATAACAAAGAGTGAAAAAATTTAAGGGGGTCTGATACTTTCTGTACCCACTGTATATGTAAATTGAGGAAACAAGTTTAAGGATGTTGAAAAATACTTCCATTGAAAAAAAGACAAACATGTTAATTAATTATTTTTGCTTTGTTACCTCTATGCTTGATGTATTAATCCAACCCTGTCAAACATCCTCCTACCTGCATATAAATATCCTCCCAGTCTTGTTTCAGGCCAGTCCATGTCCCGGCGCTGGCGGCTTTACGATCCAAGCAGTGTCTGATCTGTTCCTCCAGCTGTTGGTTGAGTTGCTCCAGAGCATGAACTTTATCGCGGTACTCCAGCAGGCACGTGTTGAGGCTGTCAAAGCCAAACTGATGGCCTCGTTCTCCGGGATGGGTCACCACAGGAACACTGGTGCTTCTAAGGCAGTGCAGAAACACACTGTGGATGCCCAGAGCTCTGCGAGACACACGTGCACCCAGGCTGCTGGTACCTCCGGTGGGAGCCATGCCTACAAACACTCCCCGAGGCACAGAGGTCCCTGCTGCACTCATGAGACCCACACCGTGCTCGGAAGCAGCCTGGCCCAGGAAGGAGGATCGGCGTCGCGGCAAAGGCATTCCTGTCCTGATGCTTTTTAAGTGACAGGCCACTATCAGTCAAGAGACATGACCAAAATGCAAGTGCAAATATCCACTGACCTCCCCTCAGCTAAACAGCAACAGCTAAGAGCGCATGCCTCTTTATGGTGGCCTGGCCTTCTGGAAAGTAGTCTCTTTGTTTTTAGTACTATTGTGACAGAAACCTGGTGATGCTGGTCACTGCTCTTTGTTCATCACCGTTAGGCAGGTTTTTGGCTGCCTCAGCACAGTGGTCTTCTCAGGAAAGCTCTATAGACCAATCCAGGTCCCCCTCTCAGTATGTATGACTGTTTGACAATGACAGTGGGGACACTAAACTATCATCACAATGACCCAAGAGAGCACTTTTGTGTGTGTTTGCATATGTGTGTTGGTTATGTCACCTCTTATAATCAAAGTAGTGGTAAACATGAACAAATACAGAATGAAAGAGTTAATTGTTTCACAAGATGATTTTGCATTTGATAAGTAACCACCCCATCTTCCTGTTTGCTGGTGGCAAATGAATTGATCTGATCTCAAATCAGAGAAGTCAGAACTTTTTTTTCCCATGAGAAAGTGATAAGGTTTTATTTATCTCTTTTAATCACACGTACAAAAAAGTGCATTCATATAGTCAATGAGGCTATAAACAGTGTGTGGTTGACTGTTTGTTGACCCCACAGCAACCTACCCTGAGAAAGTAACCATAGCAGCATTACACTGCTCAAGCACTTTCTATTTGTTAAACTTCTTTAAAATTTTAACCCCTCAGTCATTTTTCTTTTTATAATTCGTTCACTTGAAAAGTAAAAAAACTGTTGTAGCTGTGGCATGGTGGGTAGAGCATGGGTAGATGTGTGTGTGGAGATGGTCCTCACTGCAGAACACAAATCCAGGGGGTGTGGTTGGATGCAGATTCAACTCCTCCCACCTGATATATACCTAAACCTACCTGTCTCCACCCCCTAATCCCTAAACCCAGCCATCTCCACCCCTCCTATCAACTCCACTCGTAGATTGTGGGATCCGACCACGCTCCTGTGATCTATGTTGTCGCAGTGAGGGGCTACTGTGTGTGTGTGTGTGTTTGTCTCATCATATATTCAACAGTTTATCCTCAAAGCTGACTGGTAGAGAGGCGTTCCAAGAATTCTGATTAGATTGAATTTGTATTATCGTACTATTTGTAGGCCTTCTATTTCTGACATAAATTTACATGAAGAGAGTAGTAGAGTATGCTAATTTCCACAAGAAATAGTAAACCATCCGGGTACCTCTGGGATACTTATTTCAACATACTACGATTTGGGACACACTAATTCAAATTTCATATACTATATAGGACTGATAGTATGCAAATTGTTACGCAGTAGGTGTCTTATGAGTGAGGCGCTGGGGGGGGGGGGGGGGGGGGGGAATCATCTCATTCACTGATTCATTTGTTCCGAAATGATGATTCACTCAGTTAGCAATGACACCACTGCAGTTGCCTTGTTTGGTATTATGCTCATTGGGGGAGCAAAAACAAATTAACTGGCTATATTGTATCTAAAGCAAGTTTCTCAATATTAACTTATTAAACTGTTGTATTACAGTATCACACTTGCAATCCTATAAACACTGTAAGCCACTCTAGGACACTTTAATCTGCACAATGCTTGTTATAGTTCAATAATATCGATTTGCGTCAGATTATGAAGATGTGATGTTGATAACTGGGAAATCTTTATCCTTTGCCTAATAACCTTGACAGATCAGATCTTAACACATGACCAGAGAATGGCCCAGTGAGAATCTGACTTATTCATGACTAACTGTCACTGATTACCGAAAAGGCCTGAGGTTTTGTTCAAACCAGATGCAATATTACACAAGAGATTATGTTCCATAAGCTATTTAGGTATATATTTTAGGGGCTTTCAGGATCTACTGTATTTTAAAATGTTTAGCATGTAACCCAGAATCAACTTTGGTTTCGCATTTGTTTCTCATAGCAGAGAGTTCTTAAAATATCTTGCTCTAAGGGGCCTAGGTACTAAGGTACAGTTTGATGTACTTTTTGTCTTCCAGCCAAGTTCGTCAACAGAATTTTGCTGGTTACTTCTGCAATATAAACAAATCTACTGTTATATTGTAAACCAAGGTGGATTAACCTAACCTATGAGGTTGTCTCTTGTAATAAACCCCAAGTATTAAAATATTCAGTAATGGAATAAAACCTCTTCCTCCTCTAAATAACCCTGGGAGAAGTGCAATGTACACTTCACACAGTTATGTCATTCAAAGAAATTAAAAAGTGTCACATTTTCCACTGAACCAGATACAATTCCTCATCTGAAAGGAAAACAAAAGAGTGTGATTTCCCCTACTCTTTCCCTGTCATTTATTGTTCAGGGGATTTTGTAAATAACATAGATATTTTGTCTGATTCTGAGTCTTTATATTTTAATCTAGTATTGAATGATTTTATTTTATTTTGTAAAGAGCACATTCAAAACAATTGAGTTGTCTTTACAATACAGTTTCTCATCAAATGATACTAGTTAGGTTTTCTATTAAATTTTAATTTCTTTAATGTCAGTCACATAGTTTGATCACAGCTGAGTTTGATTATGCCATGGGCATGTCATGAGTTTGCAAAATGAGTGAAGGTATGCTTCACCTGCCATCAGAACAGGCACAAACCGATCAGTAGAGTCTGCCCTTGAGACTTTCAAGACCAAACAGATGTCTGCTAGATTTCACTTTTTATTAATGTCACTGATACCAAGCACTGACCTTATGCAAGAGCTCTGTGATAATAGAATTACATAAAGGCTGGAGTTGACAGATTTCACAAAAAATTGCCTAGTGTGTCACTAATCTAAGCATTTTTTTTTTAGCTTTGTTTTCATTTGTCTCCTAGAATCAAGGCACATGTTTCTGTGTAAGTTTGTTGCATGTTCCTCAGTCCTTTAGTGTCTGATGTTTTTTTTCTGGAAAAAATATGGTATTTATGATAACTGGTCATATTTTCAATTGTTTTCAGTTTGTTCAAAATCTGTGGTTAAAGCTAGTGTTCTAGAATCTCTTTTAACTGAATTCCACACAACAATCTGGTAACAATACTTGATGGAGTGGTGATTTTTTTAATGGTAAAATAGCTTGTGAAATATCTCATAGATTATTTATATAATAGTATTTAGGTATATAGTATTTATTATAGTATTCATATTTTTAGCTAGCATTTATTTTTACATTTTCAGTGTAATTTTAGTTCAAGTAATTAAAAAAAAAAAAAGAGTTTTAATAATTTTATTATTTCAACCATTTTTAAAGTTTTTCATCTAATATATACTGTATATTTTATTTCATTTAACATTTAAATTAAAGAAAACGTTTTAATGTTTTTGTTTTAGTTAACAATAACAACACTGGCAGATTTTTGTGGAGCATACTATAAATCAGCATTTATAACGTCATTTTCCTGTGATTATTCTCTGGCTCAAAATGTTCTGTGGTTCCACAAGCAAAGGTTTTTGGGAAAGTATTTTTTAATTTCTTTTTGGTGACATTTCTCCAGTCATTTAAAAGAGATTAAGGGCATTTAAAATTTCTGATGGGGAATTAAATCTTAGTATTTAGTAAGATAAATGTGTATGACACCTTTGAAAAAAAAACTTGGGTGATATTCATCATTCAGCAGCTTTCACTGAAATACAGTATTTATATTGAAGACCCATCCTAGAAGGAAAATGTGCCTGCAGGTCAGAATATTTTAACAGAGGTTTAACAGACAACCGACACCATACTTTGCCACTGAGACAAGTTACAGCTTATTCTTTCTGTATGGAGTGTCTCTTTTTGCAATGCCCTCGGTCCCTCAAGTGTATTTAAACAGCGATCATTAGTCTCTCGCCCTGCACTCTCCGCTCAGTTCTGATCCTTCAGCCTTCTCTTATCCTTCAGCTGTTCACCATGGCTTTTTCCATTTCCTTGGCCTCCTCCAGGATGTCTGGTGGATATGGAGGATTTGGTGCAAGTGGTGGAGCAAGATTGGGTCTGGGTCTCGGGGGTGGTTCTAGCTTAGGTGGAGGTCTTGGCCTGGGCTTTGGAGCTGGTGGAGGTCTCGGTCTTGGCCTTGGTGGAGGTGCAGGGGCTGGTGCAGGATTGGCACTGGGTAGTGGTGGCGGTGGTGCACTGGTTGCCAGTCCTGCATTCGCAATGGGTCGTGCCATTGCTGCAGGAGGACTCGGTGCAAGCACCGCTCTCGCTGTCGGTCCATCATCAGGTGCTGCTGTGGCCCCGATACTCTCGAGAGCGGCTGAGAAACACACACTCTCTGGGCTGAATGACCGTTTTTCCACATACATGGCCAAAGTACGGGGGCTACAGCAGGAGAACGCAGCTCTGGAGGCCAAGCTGTCCCAGCTGACTGGGGGGACAGATGTGTCTCAAGGGTCATCTGTGACTGCGATAATAGAGTATGAGGCCCAACTGAGTGAGTATCGCAGCACATTGGAAACTCTCACTATTGACACCGTCAAACTGGAGATTGAGCTGGACAATGTCCGTGGAACTGCCCATGAACTGAAGGCTAAGTGAGTGTTTCCTTTTCTTTTTTCTTTTTTGACATTAGACCTGGTGTTTTCTTTTTTTATGACATTAAAATTTGTAGGAGTATATCTTAAGATTTTATGATATAATAACATTTAAAAAAGTATTTTAATGTTATTCAAACACCAGAAATATACAACATATTGGCAATAAATAAAGTGTTCATTTGGATTTTCTCCAAGGCTTGACTTTGAACAAGGAGTGAAGTTTCAGCTTGAGTCTGATATTGCTGCCATGAAAAAGGTGAGAAGGATGACATTCAGTCACAGAATGTATATTGAAACTGATCTGTTATTGACTTAAAATGTAAAACTTTGACCACACATGTCTCTATACCTTTTTTAGGACATAGAATTGACCTCTGACCTGAGAATTGATTTGGATGCCAAATACTCCAGCCTGAAAAATGAACTGGACTTTGTCAACAAAACACAAGAAGAGGTACAAATTAAAGATCTGTGTTGATTAAAATCTGAAATGCATGCAATGAGTAATTAAGATAATGTAAATATTTTTATTTAGAATCAACTTTATTTATATATCTATTTCTTGTTTTGGAATGAACATTTAAAACATTAAAAAATGCAATAATAATAACGACTTTCTTTGTTGCTCACCAAGGCTACATTTATTTGATCAAAATACAGTAATGACAGTAATCTTGTTACTTAGTATTATATTTAAAATGACTGTTTTGATATTTAAAACATATTTTAGAAGGGGTCAATATGATGCGATTTATGTATAAGTTGGCAAAGACTTAAAGTCTCAACTCCAAAGAGATATCTTTAGAAAAGTTAAGAGTCAGCGCAGCAGTCTACCTAAAATGGTGGGGTCGTTCGTAAACACGCTCTCCCACAATGTCTATGTCACGAGTGTGGGAAGATTTGCAGAAGGCTGCGCGCAAATGTTCACCGCAAAGTAAGAAGGCGAACTTTTCTTCTCAAGTATATTGCTGTGCCTTGCCTGTAGGAAGGCCGCCGATGTCGTGAAGACGCTGTGTGTTTGCGTTGTGATAGTCGAAACTACTGTGTTTAGGTGCGCCTCCAAAGAGGAGGTATATCTTCTTCGTCCATGCCCTGGAGTGGAGGGTCCGATGTGCCATGGCTGTTCGCATGAGGAAATAGCATACAACTTGTCCGCAGCAGGTCGGGCATCTGTGGATCACGCCTCGGATGTATCGGCTTTCAGTGCAGTGGACGAGTCGGATCCAGCGCTGGGGTGTCACATGTGGTATGGCGCGCAAAGCCCTCGGACGCTGCGTTTTGTCGTCGAATCATCTCCTCGCCGCCGCGTGTTCTTATTAACGCCCCGCCTCTGCTCACGCTCTAGTGCCCTCCGGCCGTTCATGCCTCTAGCCTCCTGGCCTTCATGGCTCACTGCTAGGGCCAGTCCACCCGCTCTCCGCTCTACGTACTTTCTAGGCGCGCTGTGTTTCGTTGTAAAGCAAAACTAGCTTTATTGGCGCTTCCAAAACTGGAGGCACCGACTAGAATCTGTGGTTAAATTTATTTAGCAACACTGTTCTCAGAATCACTTCAACCCAAATATTCAGATTGTGCAGGCACATTTTATGGAGGACTCGTTCCTGCTCGCTGGTAGAGTAGTACCCCAATGCCGGCCTGTTCTGACGTCACGAGATTGTAAGTAATTTTTTATAGTTAAGAGTATTTTATATTTTTATATTTAAAGCGAGTTTTTTGGGGCAGTGTAGAGTAGCACTTGTTGCCAAAACATTGGGTGGTTTTATGTTTACAGTTCAGGTCGGCGCAAGCAAAGCGCAACTTGTAAAAGTACAGTATAGAATCAATTATTAATCCCGCCCAATAAGTGTTGTCCACCATGACTGAATGGGCAACGACATGGCCGGTCGTTTGATAATTGGTTTTCATGTTGTGAATCGTCGCTTCCGAGCCTTGACAGGGCATCACAGTATGGAGGGGCGTAACATTTCCGTCACATCTTAGGTATACTTGCGCAATCACCCCGCACACATGGTATAGCTGCCGCAATTCACCGCTAGAACAAATAACACTCTATGCACTTTTGCAGACGCGATGTAGCTTTGCAAAATCGATGCATTTCAGAAGGTGAGGGGCATAAGAGGAGAAACAATAAAATGTACCGTATGTTGAGAAATTAATGTAATTGTTTTTGAACGCTTAAACCATTCATTGAAAGCACTTGCATAGGTCACGCAATAATGTTCTTTTAAGGCACATCATATGACCCCGTTCTTAAAATGCCAATTTTCATTTCTTGCAGTGTCACCAGGCAAAGTTCAACAACATTTAGTGCTAAAAGAGAATGCCTTTTGCTAGGCGATTTTTTTAAAAACGTCTTGCTTTAAAAAATTTGTAATAATTAATTACATTTTTATTAATTGGTTATATCTGTCCACCTGTAGTAACTGTCTCTCTGCAATCTAAACTGGGTGCCCGGGTCTACGGGGCGGACAGAAAAACGAATAGGACAAGTCTATGCATTCTCAATGATTGAAGTAGACACTGGGAAGTCCTTTGACATCTCTGCAGCTCTCAACAAGATACGAATGGAATATGAGAAATCTGTGCAGCAACACAGAGAGGAGGCTGAGGCGTATTACAAACTCAAGGTCTGCACACAGGAAGTGCTCACATAATGTATTGATAATTTTGGCATTCCAAGTAATAGACCTTATTCTATCTACTTATGAATCTAGATGGATGAAATTCAGAGAGCCAATGCCAAAAACACAGAGGCCGTGTCATCGACTAAAGCTGAGATCACAGCAGGCAGGAAAGAGCTGCAGACGCTGAATTTAGAGCTTCAAGGGCTTGTGGTGGCAGTAAGTGTTTGACTTTTTAAATGATGCATATTGAGATACAACAGATGTGTGATGTTGGCCAAAGCAAGACACTTTTGAAAGAGATGTGCAATTTAATCAAGGTATTTTTTTAGCAGTGTTCAGATGGTAAAAGTGCTCAACAACAGCAGTTCCCTTGAGAAACTGCATTCATCAGCAGTGTGAAATGCTTCAGGGCAGATTCTCAGCATAATAAACATCTCTTGAATAAATCACAGCTGTCTGAGACAGGAAATAGATGACATAGGAAGTGGTTTATTGATCTCTGGCATTTCATATTGGCTGCAAAAGCCCCAATGCCACAAGAATAGCTGAGATGCTGCAAAAGAACCAATTTCCCAGACAACTCTTGCTTCAATAATTTGACATCATTTACAATAAACTGAGTGTCTGAGAATATGAGACATCAAAGTGCTTTTGTGAGTTTTTGGCACTTTTATGAAGCTGTACGGTAAAGTTGTACGGTAAAGTTCTGGACAACAATAAAAAAACATTATTCTTTGAAACATAACATACTCTGAAGAGTTCAGATGCAAAAGCTTTTAAATGCCATCTGAAAATTTAATCTAAAATTAGCATTTTTATCAGGCTCCTATATTTATGTATATTAATGCTCATTTGAGATGAAAATTTCAGAAGACACTTAGAGGATTTTGCATCTGAACTCTTCTTTGAAGTCATCCAAATGAGAAAGATCTGGCGTTTTACGGAGATTGTTGTGTATGTTTTTCAGAACATGACTCTATAGCAGAGTTTAGGCAGAAGCGGCAGGCCAGTCGCAGTGTGGGTGTTGGCTGATGTATCACGGCCTTAGATATCACTAGCTCCTCACTCGCCCTATAGAAGTGGCTAAACAAGCAGACGCTTGCACAACAGGATCCCGGCCAAAAAAAAAAAAAAAAGAAGTACCACTAGAGGGGGAAGATGCTGCTGGAGCATCAAACCTCAGCCCTGGATGTTGATATCCGGTCGCACCTAGCAGAAAATGGTGTAAGACGGAGATGGACGTTCAAGTGAATATGGGCGCGTAATGCATATTTGTATTTGCACATATACACATGGCTTTGATTACTTTCAACACCAGGAAGTTAGGTCAGCATATTTACAGTAAGATTTGAGTAGCAAGGGAATTGTCTATTTATAGGTCACGTTTTTCACTCATAATATCACATTTTTTTGGCCTTTAGCTATTTATTTTCAATTGGTGAGGTCCGTGGCCTGAAGTAGCTAAGTATTCGCATGAGTAGGCTTATTATAGTTATATTGTAATCATAACTAAATTGGAAATACTTTACTCATAACACACTTCTAAAAGACTGCTAGAAATCACCGTTCAAGTTCAGCTACCTTAAGCAGTTCGGGGTGGTATACATATAAAGGGATGTCTTAGATGTATTGTTTCTGCATTTTTTTCTTTCTTTCTTTCAATTGTACTCTATTCTTACTTCCAGGGTGTCTGAGTTTACAGAGTCGTCCTACACTTTTTCAGGTGAGAACTGAAACCAAAAGCTAGAGCCAGTTTAACAAATCGCAAGGAAGCAAAATGGATGGTATCAAAAGCATCAGGGGCAGTCATCAGGGAGTTTCCTGATTGTTGTTTTTTTCTGGCTCTTGAAAGCTTTTGTGTTGTCCTTTAGTACGGTGTATCTTACTGAGTGTTTGGCTTGGTAACTGTTAATGGCAAAAACTGTTATATGTTATGAGCATAGTCGAGTAAGCTATTTCATAGGTCCTGCTAGTATTCACTATGAAGTTTGATTTTTTTTATGACGGAGAATGACTAGAGTCAGATCTCCCGTACTGATCTGAGATATAGATAGATAGATGACCAAGTTCTCAGATTTTCGGGGGGGGGGGGGGGAAAAACTATTCTGTCAGGCCATTATACAGCTTACGCTCTGGATGTCATTCCAAACCCCACCAGCATGACGTCGTTTTATCTGTGAAATAGATAAAAAAAAACAAGAGAAAATTTGAGTTGGCAGTTTAAATTGTAGCTCATTATTATTCATTCTGATACAGCAATTGACTGTATCATTGATTTGGAGTGAGAACCAGATCATCCGATTTGTTAATGAATATCATTTAGTACAGGTTGTGAAGCTGGATACGATTCATGTAAAAGGTCTAGATTTAAAATATTTAATAATGGATGAATAATTTGTTTATAAGTCGGCATGGACAATATTACATTTTCTGTTTTTAATTGAATTTTTGTTAGGCTTTGCATCCCCAGTTCTCATTCACTTTCACTATATTGAAAAGAGTGGTCAAGATACGCTTTAAATTTCACTTTTGTGTCCCATGGAAGAAGGAAAGTCATGTGGATTTGTATCTCTGTCCCTTTAAATATACCCTACAATTACAAAATTTGGCCTTGACGTGACAGCAGATAGGATGATCATTTCTCTTTTCCCTTTTTATACACATGATGAAGTGACGCAGTTGTTGACATCTGGATTTTGATAATTCAGCTAAAGTGAAGTTCTGTGGTCTTTATGAGGAAAACAGTGCATTAATCCATGACATTGATACAATAGAAATAGCATCATAAGATGTGCTATTTTATTGAAAAGTAAAGTCCGGGGGAATCCGCGCTTTTCCATCAGGGAGGGCCCTGCCCCACACCAGCACCCCCAGGGACACCCCCCATAACCCTGCCCCAAAGGACATACAAACTAGATACATCCTGACAGGCAAGTTTGACTCGAACATGCAAGGGCAGTAGGACAGAAACTGCTTCAAAATTATTATTAGTGCTCATCCCTTGTCTTTTTCTCTCTCTGTTTATTAATGTGCCTGTCTTTATTTCCATTGTGCCTTTTACTCTACCAACAGCTAGGCAAATAAAGGTCAAAGAAATTATTACAGGTACATACGCAATCATTTCAACCATTTGATTTGAAGTGAAATTCTGTTTGTGGTAGTTTTTTTGAGCTGCCCTTGCATTCGTCATGTGACTTTGCTGTACTCATCAGAACAATGCCGGCATGTGACTTCCCTCATCTTTCCTACACAGAGACATCAGTCATCTCTGATGCAGATGATACAGAATCCTCTTGAATGCTGGGAGGCGTCCAGTCAATGCAGTCTTGATGAGTGAAGACCCCCAGCCCAAATGTGTGGAGTCCCATTCATGTTTCTCCAATAAAGCTGCATTTTGGATGAAATCTTTTGTTTCATTTTTCTTAGTATATAATGCTAAGGCATTCAGTACCAGTTTACTGCAAAAAAAGGCCTCATTCACATAAAAATAAATCATAGAATTTTAGTATAAGCACAGAAAAACTCAAAATTAACGCCAGAGAATTATTTTTGTCATCTGAATGAATGGAACTGAATTAATCAGACTTTTCAATACTACATATGAGAGACAGGCCTGTTTAAGATGAACGGATTTACTAGAATGAATAGGATTTTTCTATTGTACGAGAGAGTATAGTTGAGGTGAATGTGTTTGATTACTCCCTGGTTGGGTCTGTTAGGTCCCTAATGGGTCGTAGTGGTGGTAAAAAAATGCTAAATTATATTTCAACGCTTTTGCGTTCTCAAGCAATACGCTTGTTGTTATCTATACAGGTGCATCTCGATAAATTAGAATGTCGTGGACAAGTTCATTAATTTTAGTAATTCAACTCTAATTGTGAAACTTGTGTATTAAATTAAATGCACACAGACTGAAGTATTTAAGTCTTTGGTTATTTTAATTGTGATGATTTTGGCTCACATTTAACAAAATCCCACCATTACTATGCTGCAACAATTAGAATATTTGCATGCGCAATTCAGCTAATCACTCAAACACCTGCCAAAGGTTTTCCTGAGTCCTACTCAAAAAAATGGTCTCTCGAGTTTGGTTCACTACGCTAGCACAATCATGGGGCAAGACTGCTTGCTGATCTGACAGTTGTCGCAGCAAGACAATCATTGACACCTGTTGAGCCCTTGCACAAGGAGAGGTTACGCCATACATTCATTGCTCAAAGACTGGCTGTCACAGAGTGCTGTATCCAGCTATTTAACATGAAAGTGAGATGGAAGCGAAAAGTGTGGAAGAAAAGATCGCACCAACCCATATCGTAGAGACTCGCAGCCCTTTATGAGGATTGTCAATGCAATAATCGATATCAGAATTTGAGTGAACTTCAAAGGAATTGGACTGAGCTGGGTCACAGGACATCAGAGTGTCGTCCAGCACACAGACTGTTCCAAGGAATTTGCTAGGCATAGTTTTCTATTCCTCTTTTTTAAGCCACTCCTGAACCACAGACAACGTCAGAGGAGGTCTTACCTTGTCTAAGGAGAAGAAGAACTGGACTGTTAAGCGGTGGTCCAAAGTCCTCTTTTTCAGATGAGAGCAAGTTTTATATTTAATTTGGAAACCAAGGTCCTAAAGTCTGGAGGAAGGCTGGAGAAGCTCATAGGGCCGTGCGTAAGTTGTCTGTAAGTCACTAGTGTAAGTTACCTACATCTGTGATGATTTGTGTGGGGTCAGATGTCATCTGCTGAGTGTTGATCCATTGTGTTTTATGGAAACACCCAATCGTCACTGGTCACCCGGTTTACGCAAGTAAATGTTTGGAGGCACTTCATGGCTTCCATTCTGGTGAAGCAGCGTTTTTGTAAGATGGCTGAATTTTCATTTTCGCAGCAGTGCATTTGAGCACCTGCCTACAACTGGCCAAGACCAAAGTTGTTTCTAATTATGAATATGGTGTTGGTTAGCTGGTCTTGACTGGCGCAGCAAACTCATACTCAGCGCAGGACCTGAAGCTGCGTCCGACTATATAGGAATGCGTAATGGTGTATTGTCAATAGGAAAATGGAACAAGAGACCAAAATATGCAGAATGGAGGCAGGGGGGGGGGAGCTTGAAGGGCCACCTGTCAAAGAAACGTAACCTGGGGCTCCCTATAAATACCACGCACTCATACCTCAGCACGTGGCCTAACAAAACTAGATCCCAGATCTCCATGCCACGGCCGAATGAGGCAGTAATTAAAGCGAAAGGAGCCCCTACCAAGTATTCAGTACATGTACAGTAAATGAACATACATTCCAGAAAGCCAACAATTCACTAAAAAAAATTTTTTATTGTTCTTATGAAGTATTCTAATTTGTTGATATAGTGAATTGGTGGGTTTATGTTAAATGTCAGCCAAAATCATCACAATTAAAATAACCAAAGACTTCAACTACTTCAGTATGTGTGCATTGAGTTTATTTAATACACGAGTTTCCCAATTTGAGATGAATTACTGAAATGAATGAACTTTTCCATGACATTCTAATTTATTGCGATGCACCCGTATGTTGTGTTTTCAGCGCCAATGGCTCATACCCCCCCCCCCTGCCTCATGCATTTAGGGGCTCATTGCATTACATTACATTAGCATTTTAGGACAATTTAACATACGGGGGCTTTTATCCAAAGCGACTTACAAATGAGGCCAATGGAAGCAATTCAAACAGAAAAGAAATGTGAGACATGGGAGAGTGAAGTACATTTTCTTTTTACTTTTTAATAGTTCAAGAGTTTTCTTTTAACTTGGAAACTTTGGTTAAACATGTCTGTGAAGCACGTTTACATAAAAAACTAAAATAATTCAGCGTAGTGCAAAAATGGCCTTAAAAGTATAGTTCATCGTGAAGGAGGTTACGCACAAGAAGAGCCGCAAAAACTTTTTTCTGCGATCTGTACATTGGGTTGTTCTTTGGATCTGTCTTTTGTTTTTTGAGTATCTTTGGTTCGTGCTGGTCGTTTACTCAACCCGTCAGGTTGTTCCAGAGGCGCTGTATGTTTTGCTTATCTTGGCTGTTGAACTAAAAAGACATGGTTGGTAAACAAACAACTGACGTCTATTGACGTTCATAGTATGGAAAGAATATTATGGAGTCAAATGGCTACTGTCAACAACACTGCTACATTGTTCAGCAGAAGAAAGAAACTCATACAGGTTTGGAACATGTGAAGGTTGAGTAAATGATGACAGAATTTTTATTTGAGGGGGGTTTGGGTGAACTATCCCAAACAATCTTGTAGTGTTTGCTTGTGCTACCTGTGCTTGTTGGATGAAGTAGCTCTTTATTACGATGATGTTATTGAAAAATGTAGTTAATAAAGTTAGTATTGGCTCAAACAGCTTATAGTTTAGTTAGTTAGCTATTACGTGCCGTAAAGTTTCAGCGCTAGAAGTATGTGACACTTGTATATTTGTGCTTTTAGTTGGTTCAATAGTAATATTTTTGAATAAATCTTAGTGTGAATTTAGTGGTGTATCACTATTTCTTTAGACACAATGATGCTATATAAACTCCTCCAGAAGTTTAGTTGCTCTCAGACAGTTGTTGTTAGAAGATTTCATGTTGCTCTATCGAGAAAATTGAGGAAGTTATGCTTGTGAAATCAAGCTACCACCATGTCATTTGTTTTTCTCACTTTTTTTTCTATTTTAATTTGTCACTTTACCACTGTGATGCCACAGGGCTCATGACACTGTTCAAAACATCATGTGACTTAAAAGGGTATAATGGAAGTGTAGGCACTCAAACAAACAAACCCAAACAGATCTACATCTCAATTCAACCTTATTTTAGAGTAGAGCGTTAGGGGGCGTGTGATTGTGTGCTTTGTTCCTCCATATAGCCTTGTGGTCTTAGCATGTCGTGCAAATACTCACCGCAGAATGTTCTCAGTAGTACAAGGTACTAAATGACAAATGTTTGTTCTCATCTTGCCGTGCCACAACCGTTGCTAGGTAATGCAGGTTTGTCATGCAAACTGACGTACCAAGAGGGATACCACCTAAATCAAACTGAATTTCACATCAGTTTGCACTGATTTAAAGCAAGATGTGAAGGCAGACCAGCTTCTGTTTACACTTCAAGAATGCCTGCATCAGTGATTGATCACTTTATAACAGTCTTCAGTTCAGTGAAATAAGGAATCTGTAAAAGTTAACTATTTTTAGCTGTGTTTAACACTGAAAGGAGGCAGTCTAACATGAATCACATGCTACCTCCTCAAGGTTTTTTTTCCCCCTTTTTCGAGTTTAACCAATCAGGGCTCAAACCACAGTTTGAAGAAGGCCTAAAAACGCAGATAAAGAGATATGGGTGTGTGCATGTGTTTCGTTTGACCTGGTCACCGAAAACTGTAAAGAAAGAGGAACATTTGGTGGTTGGTTTGTATAACGGATACCTATAGAAGCCAATGGGTTTAATTATAGACATGTAGAGAACGTCAAAGCCCATCACCTCTTGTAATATCCAACCGCTACCTATTAATGCGAATCAATACATTCAACAAATTTTCACACAAAAGGAAAGTTTTTACCAGCGCAGAACACGCTTTGGTCTTATCACTGTAAATCATGACTGGAAATGAGCGATAAGATAAATTGTGAAATCAGTATTGCATCTAGAAATGGCAGCAACAGATCCAAGATAACCTAAAAAATCTTGAAAATGTCTTTGTGAAGCCATCCAACAGCACAACCTAAAACTATCTTGTGCATCTATGCTAAGCTTGACAGTTGTTTGTTGCAACTTGCACTCTTATATCAAATATTTTACATTTAATTTTTAATTGTTCGAAGGGGGAACGTACTGTGGTGTGTCTGACGTGATAAAGAGGAAATGTGTCCTTCAACACAGGATATGGCATAATCGTTCACATAGAATAAGTGAAGTATGTGTCTGGTGAGACAATATTAACGATAAACAGGATGTCTGGGGCACGAAGATTCACACTTGAGCAAGGAAGCATACACGCAATGACGATGTGTACAAACTTTCAGCTTTAAAGATATCATCTACTTGTGTTGTTTGTGGTGTGTGTAAACGTAAATAAAAAATATTAAAAGTTAGTTACGCTAAAACTTCAAGCATTGTAGTCATAATGCTTAGTCAGGGCATAGTCAGGATCAAAAGTTTGTGTGTATCATCTGTGTTGCACAAAAATATTGGCAAAAAGTTCCTGTGCATGTCATTGCTCGATTTTGTCGGTTAATGTATGGTCAGTGTTTTAATTGTGCTATTAGAATCTGAATCCTGTCATGTCACTGACAATGTGACTGACCACAGAGACTAACAAACCTTGGAAAAAGGGAAGATAATGGTAGTTACAGGTGCTTCCTTGTTTTTTTTTTTTGTATTTTAATCAAGAGAGATGACGACAAGAGTTCAGTATAGGCAAACTAAAAATCTAATAAAATGAAAATTAATTAAAAAAGTTATTTTTAATCAATTTAGATGTATAACATCAGAAATGAGTGAACAGGGGTACCAACATTCTTCCCTGGATGTCCAGAGAGAGACAGTATACATAAGGCATGACATTCACTCTGCATACACAATCTCTCACGTCAGAAAAGATGGTTAAGGTGCGGGTGGAGGTGCTATTTAATTTCTGCTTATTATTATTTTTGAGCAGAATGAAGCACATTTTAGTCCTGTGCGTGCAATTATGTATCTCCACAGATAAAGCTGCATAATATTGAGGAGCGTTCTCACAAAGGTGTGTGAACAAGTGCATCACATCTAAAACTCATTACGTTTGTGAGACATGTTCAAAAATAAAATTAAAACAATATAGTTTCCTCTTTTACGTTGTACTATATATAAAAAGGGCTCATAAACAAACATTTATGATCTGTTGTTGTGTTTGGAGGTGGATCTATGAAGGAGAAAAAAAAGTGTTAAAGACTTCATGCTTGTGCGTCACTGTGGTTAAACCTCAGACCTTAAAAGCTTCTGCAAAACAGACGTGTTCCAGACACCGCCAAAAACAACGTGAAAGTGATCTTAGCGATCGGGAAGACAGCAGACAGCAGCTCATCTGTATTACTAGTCCCAGTTTTTCTCAAATAACGTAGAGTAAGTACTGGCTTTAGCTGTCTTTATGTAAAGGAACATAAATTGAGAATGATAACAAATTGAGAACTGATAGTGTTTAATTTCATTTGAACAGAACAAATTCAAATGTCTGATTAATGATATGCATTGTTTTTGGTTGTGGATATTTGTGAATATAATATTTAGTGTACTTTGACATGACAAAATTGAATATTTTTTTTTATATTTATTATATTTTTATTATATTATTATAATATAATTTTTTTTTTACTTATTTAAGAATAGAGAAGATCAACAATGAACATAACCGAGTCTGCGACCCCGTTCACTGGGCTGACTTCAGAATATGTAAGTGATATCTGAATATTTACTTTAAGTGCATGCTGTCTCATTATAATGTTTGTCATCTTTAAGATCAACAAGACTGCAGTTTAAATGCACAGTATCAGGGTTAATAAACTAAAAGCTAAGTAAGACATGCTTTACTATATTTCACAGGATTATGAAGATTCTCCCACAACTATGGGTGATTATGAAGACGGGTCAATATGTGAGAGATCATCAGTGCGAGAGTTTCGAAGGTACTATGAGCCTACTCTCTACTGGATAATTGTGATTCTGGGAGCCATTGGCAACACTCTGGTGGTCTGGATATACACATACTTCAAAAATCGCCTGAAGTCGATGACAGATGTTTATCTACTGAACCTGGCTCTGGCCGACTTGTTCTTCCTCTGCACTCTGCCCTTCTGGGCCGCCGATTCCATCTACGGTTGGACCTTTGGCTCGGCCCTCTGCAAAATCGTCTCTGCCATTTACAAAATCAATTTCTTCAGCAGCATGTTTCTACTCACCTGCATCAGTGTCGACCGCTACATAGTGATTGTCCAAACTACCAAAGCGCAGAACTCCAAGAGGGTTCGTCTCCTGTACAGCAAACTCATTTGTGTGTTAGTATGGCTCCTGGCGGCTGTGATGTCCATTCCAGAGTTTCTCTTCGCTCGTTTGAAAATGGACGATGAGGGCAATCACTTTTGCATGATGGTCTACTGGAACAATGAAAACAATCGTACAAAAATATTGGTCCTGGCTCTCCAGATCTGCATGGGCTTCTGCATCCCTCTCATAGTAATGATCTTCTGCTATGCCAACATCATCCGCACCTTGCTCAAGACGAGGAACTTTGTGAAGCACAAGGCCCTGCGGGTCATCCTGATGGTTGTGGCCGTGTTTGTTGTCTCTCAGCTTCCGTACAACGGCATGTTGGTCTTCGAAGCCACTCAGGCAGCCAATATGACCATCACAAACTGCGAAGAGGTCAAGCGCTTTGACATCGCCGCCCAAGTTATGAAGAGTCTCGCTTACATGCACAGCTGCCTAAATCCGTTCCTTTATGTCTTCGTTGGAGTGCGTTTCCGAAAAGATGTGATTCGAATTTTCCATAGCCTTGGCTGTCTTCCAACCCTCAAGAGCCCCAAGATGCCACGGCCCTCTATTATGTCAGACACAGAGACCACCAATGCACTCTCATTGTGATCAGTGTCAGAACACTGTCAGTGAAGTTCGCTTAGCAAAAGCTTCTGTTTTGCTGCAGGTGCTTAGCATCTGAGTTTCAAAGCAGAAGTCTGAGGTTCCATAAGAGCATGCTTGAAAACATGCTGTCTGGCAGAGGGTGAAGTAACCTGCTCGCCACAATGAGATGAATGCAGCCTTGAATATTGCATAACAAGAGTTCTCTTTGTTTGACTGGGCCATTAATATGAATGTCAAATCCACAAACAGTGCTGTGGCAGGGAAAGTGCAAGGTTACTGTTTTGTCCATTTAACTGTAACATTATTTTCCATCTCTTGTTCAGCATTAATATCTAAATGTTGTATAGCAACATGATTTGTCGTGTACGAGCACTGAATTTCTTCTAAAAGTATTTTTTTTCCCAAAAATTATTAATGTTTATAAATGTTATTATATTATGATGTTTTTGTCTTTTTGTTGCTGTAAAAGTATAACTGTGAACGTTTTTATTCATGGTTTAAAGCCAGTTGTGTACATTAAGGGTATTTGTGTCTATGTTTTGTTTTTACATCACACACCAACAAATAATGTGTATTTGCTGCTCCTTTTGTAAAACTTCAAACAGTATATTAAATACAAAATGTCAATAAAACCTGAATTTAGGCGTAATGGTTTTTATACTGTACAAACCGTATTTTCTATTGCCCTACACTAAACCTACCCCTCACAGGAAACTTTCTGCATTTTTAGATTTTCAAAAAAACTCATTCTGAATTATTTATAAGCCTTTTGAATTACGGGGATACTGAAAATGTCCTCATAAATCACCTTCTCGTTGTAATACCTATGTCATAGCCATGTTATTATACAAATTTGTGTCCTCATAAACCACATAAACATGCACACACACACACATATGCTTAAACACATTTTCTCCATCATGCATTGATATCATTAGATACAGATACATTTTCTACCCCTAAATGGTGGCTTAAGGGTATCTAATAGACTCCCTTTATGGCTAAATAAGTTAGTAAATAAGAGCTTTTGAGGGTACTTTTCCAGTGGCAATTATCATTTAACACTTTCTCACCATGTCTTATTTCTATTAATATACAGGTGAGAATAACTAACAACTTTTAAATGTGATACCAGTCATTCAAATCTGGCAGACGGCCACAAATGTGTACTGTGGCAAGGACCGTTGGGACTATGACGTACATTATCTGTCTGGTTTACTCACTGTGGGTGTTGTGGGGAGACACATATAGGCTACACTCACTTGAAAACAGACGTGCTTGCACACACCATACACAAGAATGTCAAAAATCAACACACAACACCCTCAAAAAGTACCTTGAATTCAAAGTGATGCACAACGTCTACCTTTGTACATAATAACTCTACCTTATCTACTGATTAAAAACTGCTGAATAAAATGTAGTCATAGCTTTGGCTTTTTATTTTGGTTTATTTATTTCTTTTTAATAGTAAATAGGCTACTAAATGTTAAAGGCATTGCAGTTCCTTTGCTGCTGACTATATTTGTGCAGTGCAGACAGGGACAGATAACCACAAAGCACAAACACACCTTAAATCTGTCTGCCTGCTGTGCTCACGACAGGAAGTGGCAGACAAGCCAATGTATGTTCTTTCCACTGTGTGCAGGTACATGTGACTGACGCTGGCTTTTCAGTCACTGATAATCTGAGGTTAAATATTACATAAAAAAAACAAAACAAAAAAATACATAAACCATAATAAAAAGGATAAACACTACATGCACGGTGTGACGTATCAAATCTACAAGCTTAATTCAATATGTTGGTCAGATGTTTGTCTTTAAAACCCTTTTGTGTCTATTAGACTCCCCCTAGTGATGAACATGCACATTTTTTCCAAGCAGGAAACATGTTTAAAATGTTAAACATATTTAAAAACATGCGTTTTCATCTTTTTCGGTGTTTAGGATTATCCTAGCACACAGATTATAAAACTAGAATACACGTGGACTAAAAGGCAGTGAAGGGTTGCCATGGTTTCAGCATTCCATTATTTGTGTTGGAGGAGGAAGTCGCGTGCGCTTTCACTTTTGACATAGGCTATATGATTACATTTTGACGAGATATAATGAAGTTCACTCATCAAATTTCTGCGACCTCCGGGAACTTGGACGACAAAGAAAGAGGAACACTTGGAAGAACATTCCACATGTTCTTATCCGGTCGAAAGGATCAATGATTGTTCTATGGAAAGCACGAGGGATAAAAACAGCAGGAAGTCGCATAATAATGGAGTGGCTTGCAGCGCACCTACTAAATACCCGTCTACTGCACCTACTGTAAGTGGCAGTGATATAAATGTGAAATGCACGTAAGGAAGAAAACAATCACAATGTAATATGTAAATAGAAGACAACCGAAAACCAATCACATGTCAGTATGCAAATTAGCATTACATCATCGCTTACCTGCTGCAAGTGTCAGTGGGAGATTTTGAGGTCAATCCAGATTTGAAATGGGGTCTTCATAGAGTATTACGAAAAGAAATATGAGCGGTTCACTAGCACATCACTGACTAGAAGTCTGTCTGTACTTGTCATGTGAATTTGGCTTATGTACGTAATCATTTTAGTGTAACTGGCGGGTCCAGAGCAGGTTTCGGACAGATCTCACTCCACCACCGCTTGAAGGTGAGTGCATGTCTACGGCACACTTTTCATAGTTTCGTTCCAGACTTGCAGGGATGTTTTATCTTGACAACTTGTTTCATCCCAGGTGCCTCTTGGTCAGCAGAGTGTGATAAGGTAAGGGGTTTATTCCTATGAATAGGATCCTTTATATGGGACCCAAAAGAAACAGAACCTTTATATTATCATAGTCCAGTAGTAGCATGTCATCAATTGGGGTTTTGGGGTAAATATCTTGTTTTAAACTTTGAACCTTCACTACTTTGTCTTTGCCAACAAAAGGTTTCAAATAGTAATAAATAATTTTTTTTGTCTCTGCTAGTGAAATGTTTTTAATAGACATATTACATATAACTAGTGTGTCCACAGAGGTAACTTTAGATGACATATCATTTGTCTATTGACACTCTTGTTTGAATATTCTGTTCACAGGACGTCTACATTACTCAGTTAGTACAGCGACTGGAAAGTCTGTACATGTCTGTGGCAGTGAACACACAACAGGTATCAATGTTTCTTCTGCATATGAAGTTACTTTAGCTGCGACTGTAACTGACTATTATTTAGTTTATATATTATATATATATATAAATATGAATGTACAGTAACTCCAAGGTGTAATAAATGTATTTAGACACTTAAAATGTCTGAATGTTATTGCATTAGATAATAAAGCATCAAACCAAGTGGCATTTCTTTGAAAAAAATTAATACAAATATATAAATAAAATAAAAATAATAAAAGGTAGAGTTCATTTCAATGTTTGATATTTTGTGACATTCAGTACCAATTATATATTTGTAAGTAATATGTGTGCATATAGATAAGTCTTTGTATATTTCAATAAAGATTGCAATGCATTTTATTTCGCAGGTATCTTTGGTAGGCAGCATTTCTAATGCCTGTATGGCACAGGAACCACCCACCTGTTGCAGCCAAACAAAATCATCCAAAGTGTAAGTAGATACTGACTTCTTACTGACCCATCACGCATTGCCAGCCAGATGACAGCCATTAGTGTGACAGGGTCATTTAAGTGTAAAGTGTTTTGAAATATCAATCCTAATTATGCTGGCAGTGGCAGTATTATTTGCAGTAGGTGTTCTATTATGTTTTTTTATTTAATTTGCGTTTAATGTTAAATGAATATCTTAGAAATGTAGATCAGGACTTGGCACAGAGACTTGACGTGTTTGCCAGGAATCTTAACCTTTTGTTGAACTGGATGTAGCTTTGTTTGTATCATGCTGCAACACTAGACTTCTCACGCTTTGCCAACCTGGAATTGATACTCCATGCCACAGTGCTTGGACATCTATTGAAGAAGTTACATGGCATCTAGAGAAATATTTCTCCTGTAATTGCTGTTTCTGTACTAATTATTTTCTTCAGCTCAAAGCAACATCATAAAACCCAGTTAAGGATGCTGTCACACAGATGGCAGAGGCTTGGTCTTCAGCCTCCAATCCTCTGGGACACACAAGAACACATTTCCCAACATAAACCTGAGGTAGAAACCAGAATAGAACTGGAAATCCACCCCATACAGGTCAGACGCATTGTTTCTCCAAGGGGCGAACGACCAGATGAGATCAAGGCAATCAGTAATTCCCTTTTTAGCAGATCCAATAATAAACCATCCGAATCAGTCGAATCTGAAAACAGTGACCTCTCTGACCAAGAGAAAGACAATAAACCTATATTAAAATGGGAAACTGCTGTAGAATTGGACCTGAGGCCAGACTCATTTGATAGAGATCTAGAACTTGCAGAAGGAAAAGGAGAGCAAGTGTATCCTGAGGTTCTTCCATTTCCACTCAAAGAGCTCAACTTTAGTCAGTTGCTATCCATAGCAGATGATCTGGATAGCCAGCACAACCTGTGTTTAACTGACCCTTGTCTCCCAGCTATGGCTGCACGCATGATAAAGCTGGAGAAACTTCAAACTGCGACTATACAGAAAGAACAAGGAAAAGCAGCCAGATCTCGTCCAGCAACTGCTTTGGTTCGAAGCGCCAGTCGTCTGAGACGTGTGGAAAGCCCTTGTTCTCAGGTAGAACACTTCAGGACTAAAGGAAATAATTCAGGTTTAGAAGATGTTACAAAACGCAACCTCTCTACAAGCACTCATTCAAAGTCTATGCAACGTAATCGCCCCTCGCCAAATTCTGGGAAGATGTGGATTGGATTTCAGCAGCCACCAGCTTTACCCAAGAAGCCACACTCTGGTGTGGTCAAATTAAAGAAGACTGAAGCCCTTGTTCAAGATCTTGTTGTTAATTCGAGCATGTCACTAAAATGCAATAGTCCAAATAGTTCCAAGAGATGCAAACCCACAAAGAAAGCCATGCCAAAGCATCAGAAGACTTCCTCTGAAAAGTCTAGTGTTCCTGCTAAAGCTCTTTGCAAGAAAACAATTATTTTTTAAGCTTGAAGATTGACAGTGTGTTATTACCTGTGTGCATGTTACTGTATTTATTGTTTAAAATTCAATACAAGTTGAGCTCCATGAACAACATTTGTGGTATGCCGTCAGTTACCACAGAAAAATAACTTCAGTTTTGGGGAAAAACATCTTACACAGTAACCCAAAACATTTCTTCAGTAGCTCTTGGTTTTATTTGTGGGCTTTTGGGTGCTTTTTATTGATATAGTCAAGTGATAAGGGACATGCACTAACCACATGCAGCAAAACTAACTGTAATACAGTGTTATTAATTTATCAAAAGACTTCTACGTAAAAATGAAACAAAACCAGACAATAAGTAATTTTAAAATTCACCATTTATTAATATTCTTGTGAAATATTGGCTGTATAATCGGACAAAAAAAATGAACATATTGTTATGCTGTGCACAGATGTCGGTAATTTCCCCCTTGAATGGATAAGAAGATGAGCACTTGAAAGGCACTTCAATAATAGAGTAGGACAGCAGCTGGCCATCAGGATCTCTCTCACACTTGGGAGTCACATGTGGCCATGAAAGTAGGGAAAATTTTAACACTTACCCTGAAAATAGAATTGAAAATGGTTAGTTGTGGTTAAAGGAATGGTTCCTTTTGTGGACGACATGCAAACATGTATTTCTTAAAAAGGAATAGCATTACCTTTGGGTTGATAAATCTGGAATGTTTAATACCAGATTGTAACAATTTTTATGTACGTTGAGTCAATTTATTTTATTTTAGGAACTTGCATTGTATATATGCATTATATATGGTGTATGAATTATAAGAATGAATTGCTTATAAATTGCAAATTTAGGAGGTATTTATTGGGTTTAGGCAAAAATTGGCTTGTACTGTACGAATACATTTGGATTTGACTACATTTATTTAAAAAAAGAACAAAACAGATTCAGTAACTGTCAAACTTCATCACAGGCTAAATGAGGAACTACTTATTAAACCACATACTATATTGTCAGCTTAAAATCAACAGCTTAATTCTCGTAAGAGCTCGCTCTAAAACAGAAACCTTTTCCAGATGAGATTTTCAAGAGTCTTCTTTAACAGACAGCACCTACAATACAGAGAATAAATATACCAGTATCTTGATACATTACAGAAAGCACACATTCTTGAAATATCCTGGGGAAATACACAATCATCAGCCGACACAAAAGGTGACTAAATCAGTCCATTTAGGTGTTGAATATAAAACGGTCCAAGAACGAACCTCTGTGGTACACACCAATGGATAAAGTCAATGCAAGGTCCTCACAAAACTGAATATGGATAGGTTATTCAGTGATCATTATTCTGTTGTCTTTTTCATTTTTCTTTTCTTTTCAATGTTATATTTAATTGAATTCACACATACAAAATAAAAGGGTTTTAAATACAGAAAAATATATAGCTGCCTTTATATTTATCATTATATTTTGGGTCCTTGGCAGTTAAAAAAACCCATTGTATGCTGTCAAGTTCATTGATATCATCTCATATCTACAGCCCAAAAAGCTGGATTAGAAATGTAAAATAAAGGCATTTATCGATACTACAGATGAGATGGGAACATTAATCCCATGAGAATCAGCCCTCTGAACTGGCTGTTTATTTCTAATCAGATCTTTGCTTTGTGTTGGATCTAAACATGCCTTTAGGAGTGACCTGGATAAAGGGCCTTGAAGAGGTCTTGTCCTTTGAAAGCAGAGGCAGGCAGGAGGATGATGGACAGACATGTCTCCATTGGCCAGAGAATATACTCGAACACAGTGGGAAACAGTGGGAGAAACAGCACAAACAGCAGTTAGTGTCAATGAAACAAAACCCACCATTAGGTTCCAAAGACGCTGAATTATGTTCTTACAGTGTTATTATGATTAACTCAAATGAAACGCTTGAAAGACAGACAACTTGTGGGAACTCTAAATTCGTGTTTCTTTTTAAATCACAAGATTTTTATTTTTATATTGTTTAATGATAACAAATAATGTGAATTTACAATAAATTCTAATTATTCCATTATCATGCAGGACATGCTTTGCAAAAAAATAACAGGCAGATAATTCTTCCAGCATACTTTATGACCGGTCTATCTTTTAGATTTGGAACACAAGGAATTGAGATACGAATAAAGAAGCAATTACCGCTTGTAACAAGCAGATTCATAGATCAGAGCAGGAAAACCCCTGTATTAAAAGACAACATGGTCACAAACACAAGAACAGTCACAAAAAAGACATCTAAATTGCCTACGCATAATGAAAAACACCAGAGGATTTGTACAGTAGTGCATTGGAATCCATCCATATTACATTTTCTCATGCATATTGAAAAGCACTCAATAGATTGTACAAAAACTATGACACATAAGTGTGACAACTCTGAAAAAGGCGAGGGATGTCTATCAGAGGCAGTACACTGAAGGTGCTTAGTCCATTGCAACTACTTGGATTTACTCTTACCCTTAATGTCAACCGTAACCGGTTCCTTCCATTTTTGAGAAAGCGATAGTCAGTCTTTTCATTCATACTGACTTTTTGTCTCTGTGAGAAACACCACAACAGAAGCTCTGTTCCAAAATCTAGTGAAGCTGCCTCACTACATTGCATACTAAGGCAGCACCTCAAAAGTGAATGTTTTGGAATGCTCTACATAGGTTCTCGATTGCAATACTATATCAAACATAATACATGCACGTCATTCAAAATTTGAGTAAAATTGTTTTCCATTTGACACTTTTTTTATAATGCTTTTTAGTATTGCACAATGTATACTACCATTCAAAATATGGGGTCAGGAGGGTTTATTATTTTATTTTTTTTGGAAGAAATGGATACATTCATTCAGAAAGGTTGCATTAAATGGATGAAAAAGTGACAGCAAAGACATTTATGGTACAAAAGACAACAAATAAATGCTGTTCTTTTGAACATTCATCAAAGAATCCTAAAAAAGGTATATTTTCCATAAAAATACTAAGCAGCACAATCATTTTTAACACTGAATATAATAAGAAATGCTTCTTGATCACTGAATCAGCATATTAGAATGATTTCTGAAGGATCATGTGACAGCAAAAACTGGAGTAATGGCTACTGAAAATTCAGCTTTGCCATCACAGGAATTGTTCATTGTAATAATATAATAACATTACTTAAATTATTATATTACATAATATTATTTTTAAACAAATAAAAATTAACGACCCCAAACATTTGAACAGTAATATAATATAAATCTATGATGCCTCACTAGGCTTTGGTACAGAGCAAAAGGGTGACAAAAGGTTTCAATGCATGTCCATTTCTCCAAATTACATTTTGTAAACATGCAGGAGAAGCCTTGAGGGCATTATGATGACACTTTATTTTGGGCTTGAAAAGAACGCAAAATATTGTTCCCGTTTGTTTTGGAAGGATTCGCTTACCTTCAGTGTACCGATAGAGGTGTACAACAACCTGCCTTTACAGAGGCCTTCCCTGCAGACCAGGTCAAGCAGGACCCAAGACCTCAGATTCTGCAGAAACACACCTAGGGCAAGGGGCATGCCGTGGGCCTGCACGCCAGGTTGCGTTCTCACTCTCACACCTAAGGGAGGGTGGATATAGACAGCATTTATGCTGATCTTAAATAAGTCACACTCTAAACCAGGGATCCTCAAATCTGGCCCACGACATCCACTTTCCTGCAGAGTTTAGCTCTAACCCTAATCAAACACACCTGAGCATGCTAATCAATGTCTTCAGGATCATTAGAAAATCACAGGTAGGTGGGTTTGATCAGGGTTCGAGCTAAACTCTGCAGCGCATTGGACCTCCAGGGCAAGATTTGAGGAACCCTGCTCTAAACAGTCCTTGGTGGTTAAGTAATATTTGGTTTACATAAAATTGTAGAATTTTACATAAAATATAAAGTCTGTGCCCCTAGCACACAAATGGATATTTTTACACTCTGAACATTGAGCATAATATCAAATATATTTGACATTATTATTAGCAAAACGCTGTGTATAAAGCATGCAATCTTAACAATATAGATTATCTTGAAATATTTTCTCTTTACAGCTTACAGGGTGTCTTGTAGGTCATCTAATATAGGGTGACCATATTTCAGTTTTCCAAAAAGAGGACAGTGGGGGGCGGAGCAGACGGGGGGATGTGATGTGTGATTGGTGGTTGGGTTTGTGGGTGGTTGAGGGGGGTTATATAATTTCCATACCTAAAATACATATTTTACAGTCACTGTTATGCAGATTGATCATAAAGCTAAAAGGCTTCGTGCCAGTGGCAATCCTTCACAAAACTTAACATCTACCACAGTTTATCATGGGTAGAATGCAAAATGTTTCAATGTTACAAGCATTTCCGTCTAATGTAATCCTATGCTTATTCAAACTTGAACCCACAGCCGGCGAAATCAACTATCGGCACCACCACAGTAGACCAATTCATGCGCGCAAAAAAACCAGTGGACTGCAACCCTGCATCCAATCAGAATTTAACTGATCAGGGTCGAGACGTAATGGAGAGATGATGCAGATGCTGAAGGATTGCTGCTCAGCAGATTGACAGATATCTGATCTTATAAGATGTGCTTCCTTTACACAGAGTGCGCATGATCGCCAAAATCGCAAGTGAAAGTAAACAGCGAACGCTCATTCATAAGAGATTTAAATACTCTGCATACTGATAGCGGCTCCCTGATGCGCGAAAATTACATGATGCAATATTATAATGTTTGCGTGAGCAGGCAGTAATGGTAAGAAATTCAGCAGGAGGGGGATTAAGAAAACAGTCCCGCGCAGGGCTTTAATACAAAAATGCACACGATGAATGGCGACTGTAGAAAGTAAAAGCCAAATCCCGGACATATTGGTCGATTTAGAAATCCCAGCCGGACGCATTTTTTAGGTCCAAAAAGAGGACATATGGTCACCCTATCTAATAATAATAATAATAAAATAAAGTAAATCTTGATTGTGTCCTGCTCTGAAATGTACTACAAATAAAACAGCATGGCAATAAAATATGCAAACGTCTTTTGTTGTCCGAGTCATATCTGCAGATACAAAACCATCATAAATCTCTGAGATATGCTGCCGATCATATCCTCTCCTGGATAAAAGGATGCTGTAATGCCTGGTTGATGGTGATCCGCTTGGCAGGATCCAGCATCAGAATCTGGTCCAACAGATCTTTGAGCTGAACAACCTTCTTTCGCTGGTCCTCTGGTAGCGCCTGGCGACCCACCATGTCCATCGACAGGTCCTTAGTTGGGTTAATGGTACTCATGACAGTGACCTTTTCCTGCAGAGAAAGAGACATAGGTGTAGAGAGGAAGAATAAGAAAAAGGTCAAAGGTCGAATAAAAAATGGCTTTAAGTAGTCTGAAATAATCTATACAGATATTTTTCATAGTTATAAAAGTAGGGCTGCATGATTAATTGGAAAAAAAGAAAAAGAAAATCACAAAATGGCTTGGCAGAGTTGCAAAATCAGTGGTTTTCACTTGGGGTACAGTACAACTGTCCTCCCTTAGATGTAAGAGTGAGAGCGCAACCTGGCGTCTACAGTTGTACTTTATTTTACAGTACAGTTGTACTGTAAAATAAATTTTTTATTTGTATTATTTTTCTTAAATACAGTATTTTTTATTTTACAGTGAAATTGCAATAGTGATATTTATCTTTATATTAATATTTTCTTCCTAAGACACTATTATTTAGTAAAAAAAGTAATAACATTTTTATTCAGTAATAGCATTATTATTATTATTATTATATAATGAAGCCAAAAGACAAATTTCAAATTGTGGGCAGCAAATTAGCTAACTAATAAACATATAATCATGCTGATATATTAAAACTTTTGGCCAAACTGTGCAGTCCTATAAATAAGCACAGCAAACCTGGAAAAACTCCACAGACAGTATAAAAACATGGATGTAGTGTCTGTGACGTCACTCGTAGGTTTCCGAAGAGCATTTTTGAAGCTCAAAGTGGGCGGAGGTGGCCGTCGCCATCTTGGCAGCGCGTCACTCCTAGATAATCGAAAATGGGCAAAGAGGTGGGAGCACAGTTGTCATGAAGGGCAAACTTAGCTATATAGACCAAAATAATTTTTAAACATGTTTTTTTCTGCTGTAAAGTTGGGCATTTTAACATGGGGAGTCTATGGGATTGACTCCCTTTTGCAGCCAGCCTCTAGTGGTCAGTTGACGAATTACAGTTTAAGTCACTTCCGTGTTGGCTTCACGAGAGATAGCAGGAGGATGCCGCTTGAAAAACTCAGATTTTTTATTATTTTTTTAAATCAGTAATATTACAAATAGATAATTTTTTCCCCCAAATCATGCAGCCCTTACACTTACCCTCTCAGTGACCTTGTCGATCTCTGTATACAAAAAGTTCGAGTTTTGGTCAAAGTGCTGGTCCTTGAACAGACCCTTCCTGATCATCTGTGAATATCAAAAAAATATTTTGTCTATTTTTTTGTATATTTTGTTCTAATTTGTAATATCTGATGAATTCTTACTTTATTAGGCAATTTTCCTTTCAGGTCCATGGCAAGTTTTAGCATGTGGTTATTTGTCTTTCCGGGGAAAAGGATTTTTCCTGTGTATAGTTCATAGAGAGTGCAGCCAACAGACCACATATCAATTCCGTAATCATATGACTTTCCGATGACTACAAAAAAAGAGGAAGAAAAACTCTTTAAGCTTAAAAACAAGCATTGCCCAAGTTCAGATGCATTTATTAAAACTCTTTATTTTCAGGTAACTAAGATGGTTTAATTTGATTTGTTATGTTTTTGCTTACTGATCTCAGGTGCCCTGTAGAAGCGGCTGACCAGATATGGTGTTATGTCATTGTCAGCCACATGTGACGCTGAGCCAAAGTCGCACAACTTGAGGATGGTCTTGGATTCGTTCACCTACAGCATATCAAATATGTTCATATTATAAGAGAGAGATGGAAGTCAGTGTCCAATATTTATGGTACAAGAATTGTGACTCACTAGAATGTTGTCGGGTTTGATGTCAGCATGCAGGATGTTGCAGCGTTTGAGGAGTTTGAGGGCCAGGAAAAGCTGCTGGCTGTACGAACGCACAGCCTTGATGTGTAGCCCAACATCCTTACCATACTTCCTCAACACCTCCCGCAGGTTCATGCTACAGCCAGAAAACAAGAAAGTTGCTTTAAGAGAAGAACTCAAGCTGCTTTGATGCATGTGAATTTGTTGACTGTAATGTACCTGAGTGGTTCGAACACCAGACACAGATGCTGCTTGTGATAAAAGTGTCTAAAGAGCCGTAAACAGTGGAACTTATCATCTGCATCTGCGTCATTCAGTTTCTTCAGAAACTCCAGCTCTTTGAGGCCTGTCTTTTGCCTGTGGGACAAAACATGTGGCTGTCTGTCACGTTAAGACCACATCTACACCTACTCTAAATCTCAGTTCCTGTCCAAATAATTCCCTATGACACAATTTATTGAGAACATTAAAACTGTGGACTTAGCCAACTCCACACATTGTGGTTTGATAAGAAATCCAACTGTACCAGACAGAAGTGTTTAAAGGCTAAGCATTCAGCTTTTAAGGGAAGTGTCTTACATCATCTCATTGTTGCGGATTATTTTCACCGCCACTTCCTGATTGGCTCGGGCTAAGTCTCTGGCTCGGATCACATTACTGAAGACACCCTGTCCAGTATAGCCGTACACCCCGTACCGTTTGTCCAACACCTCGCCAATGTTCACACCTGAATACATTAAAAGAACCATCATGTTTTTGATGTCCTCTTTAACATGAGACCCTAGATATTTTTCAATCTTATAAACAAGTTTTGGATTCTATAGATTGAAATACAGCATTTGCTTCAAGACAACAACTTACGGTAATAGCCCTCTGCATCTGTCCAGTTATCTCTGAGACTTGGGTTCTCCTTAAAGTCCTTGCCAATGCCTGTGGCCCGTAACCTGGCACTCTGCGGAGAGAAATTAAATGTGGATTTGTCACTGTCAACATGACTGAATTCAGAGAGTTGATTAAAATTTTCATTCATGAACAAGTGACTGACACCGTAAGAGACCATTTCAAAGTCTGAGGGGCCTCAAGATCCAGTGAGCACCAGAGTCAGATTACATACTTGGGGGAAAAAAGCTTTCAACAAAGTTTCCAGCAGAGAAACAACAGCTTGCACAGGACTATGCAACTCTACCTGTAGAGATCCCCTTACATGGACAAATTCAATCAAATTCTGGAGCTTGCAAAGCCATTGACCTATGCAATGGAAAGCAGGAACTTGGCTACTCACGTCAAAGTAAGCAGTGAACATGTCATCTGACTCTGTGAACATATCAGGCGCTGGTGGCTTTTTCAGATTACCACCTAAAGAAAAAGAACAATGATGCAATGAAAGGAACGTAGACTTGCTGACAACGTATCAGACCTTACATTACATCAGAGTAAATGTTTCATGCCTCCAATTTCAATGACTCTTTCTTTTTGTCTTCCTAAATAACTGATATGAGAGCCATCTTAGATTTTATACTGACACCTGTTGGCATGGATGTAGCATCAAGCAAATGTTATTAGTTACTAGGTGCTGTCACAGAAATATCCTATGTGTAGGTATTTATTATAAATATTATAAACTAACAAATTGCGAAAATGTACAATTTTTAAATAGATTATTGGGCAGCAAAAATAATTCAAAATTTTATGATCACTGCATATGAATAAGTAGGATTTTTAATCCATCCCTAGATGAGTAGTCGTGAGCACTCACTGGTCATGCGATCTCAAAATGAGCGGGGACAACCTTTTGTACAATATATCCGTTTATCTGATGTATGTGTACAATATTTTAAACATGATTGTTAAACTTAATTTGTAAAACTTTTTAATGTGAAAAGTTCACTTTTAATTCAAAGATTTTGCAGATGACATACCATTTTTTTCTTGAGAAACAAGACTATGCTTGGCCTTCACATTATCCTCAAACGTGTCCAGGTTCTCTTGCTCGTAGGCTTTGACATCAGCAGCCACACGCTCGAGAATGTCATCAGGTGATGGCGATCTGCTTTGAGTGCTACTCTGAGGACTGCCGTGATCCGAGAGTCCTGATATGTTACTGTCCTCATTTACTGGCTTATATTTCTGCACAGGACACATTACAAATACAATCACATTACATACGCTACCGTTCAAAAGTCTGGGGGTTGGAAACATAACAAAACAGTGGTGATGCTTAATAGGTTTTGTTACATTTTTATTTATAATTAATTGATTAATAGAATGTTTAAAAGTAGAGCATTTCTTGAAATAGAAATCTTTTGTAACATTATGTCTTTACTGTCACTTTTGATCATTTTAATGTATCCTTGCTGAATAAAAGTATCATTTCTTCCTAAAAAAAAATCGTGTACTTTAGTGTACGTTACATTAGTGTAAAACAAAGTATAAGCCACACAATAGATAAAAATGTTCTAACCTGAATGATGGCCAAGCGCTGAAGTCTCCGCTGCTCTATCAAAGCCTCCTCGTCCTCTTCATCAACGTCATAATCCTCCAGCCTAGACACCGATTAGTATTCATGATTAAGTCCAAATATGATCAGCAACATAAAAGCATTTTCATTATAATCATTAATACTCACACGTCATCATCTGAGTCCTCCTTTTCAGGCTTCATTCCTTCAGACAGACTGCCCTTAAACATGTCCTCTCTTTCCCTGCTCCTTCTCTTCCTCCTTTCCTGTGATCCCGAACGCACCTGCAGTCTGCGCTCCATCCTGCCATGCTCCCTAGATCTACACAATATTAATGCCGTTTTAATTCTACTGAGAGATGTTATAATAAGTAAATTAGCATTCAGATGTAAATGTGATGCCCCTTGTCATTAAAATTCCATTAAAGCCCCTCGTTCAAGGACAGCAAACCAAATCCTTTTACCGCTATTTTTACAGAGGATGTGTAAAATAGATACAAATTTATTAATTATTCATTGTGCATTTACTTTTAGCTCATTGAAGCTTATTGAATAGTTGTATTGTATCCTCTAAATGAGGAATTGCACATTTTTTAAATGCTTGCACACACCAGTCACCTGTGTGCGAGAGGAGACCTGCTGGTTAGTCTCCTGGGAGAACGGGACCTTCGTCTGACAGGGGAGTGGTTTAACCTTCGTCTGGAGTTCAGAGAGGGACTCTCCTCTCTATGGCCCTCTGTGGCATCACGAGATCGCATCCTGTGAGTATAACAAAATATGAAAGTGAGTTTAAAAGAAGTTTCATTTTGGGTAACAACAAGGAACATTCATAAGAACAATATCAGTAATAATCTATCAAAAATGTAAACAAACAGAGCTAGAACCTATCATTGGAGAATCTCTGCCGTTCTTCTTCTCTCCGTCTCCTCTCAAAAGACTGAGATGGGCCTCTCCTTGGAGGGGGTCTGTTGTGACATGAAGATCTGTCCTGTCTGGATGCCCTGTCTGTGCTCTGAACAACAGGGAAGCATTCAGGTGAGCGGTGGCCCCTAGGCCGAACAGACAAACTGTGCTGTTCTGGACCTTGTTTTCTGCTAGGAGATTGATTCTCTTTTCCAGATGATGCTTCTTTTGAGGGTGCATTAACAGATTTTTTGTCTCTCTCTCTGTCAGATTCTGGCAAGCTTGTGTTTCTTTCTTTAGACCTTGACTTGCTCCTTCTTTCTGAGGATCTGTGGTCTTCAATTTGCACTTCAGGCCGTGTAGCTGATTTTCTGTTGCTTGGTGGCAATCCCTTGGACTTCACAGGAGATTTAGACCTCTGACCACTGTCTTTGGATCTCTCATTGCTTCGGGATCGTCTCCGCTCCCTTGCTTGGATGGGACTACAAGGTTTCTCACTGATGTTAACATCTAATCCATTCTTACTTACTCTTTTTTCTGATTTATGGGCCCGAACTGCCATCTCGTCAGACGTGCTTCTGTCTTCCAGCCAGGGATCAATTTTTTCATCATCTATGTAATCCTGTCGAGATCTTCCAGCATGTCCCATCGCTATTACTTGCTCATCAAAATCTTCTCTCTGCTCATCATTTCGCACAGCTTGCTGGATCTCCTCATCCTCCTCTGAATCGGAGTTATAACCCTGTAATATCAGTCCCATACCTGATTGCACAGCCCCTTCCATCAGCTCATTATCAAGCTCTGCTTGAATCATGGCCTTTTGTTTCTCCAGATACTCCAGAGCAGCAAGGTCATCAAGTCTGGATCGCTTTGGAGAGATGACTGCACCTTCATAGCCAGCAGAACAGTCTTGATCATCCCGGAGTGAGTCTCTGTGTTTCCGCTTATGTTTGCGTTTGTACTTGTGCTTGTGGTCCCTGTCATCTGCTGAGGGACATTTATGTTTTCTGTGCTTGCTCCGATGTTTGTGTTTTCTTCTCTTGTGTCTTTCCACCCTGGCAATGTCCATGTTATCTGCTTTTCTAGCTCCATCTTCACCAGGTACATATTCACTTTCATCCACACTGTCAGAGCTCTCCACATCATCTCTGGAAAAGAGTAAATTACAGTAAAATAATATTAATATACTTTCCAAAGAGAACAACCAAGATAGTCTGGTTTTGATAAATGACCAGAGTTACAAGGTATTCAAGTCGTATGTTCCATTGTTGTTAATTTAAAGTATATACAAAATAAAAACAAAACATACAGCTGGTTTATGTTGACCACCGAGACAGAGAAGTGCGTTAACTGATACTGACAGAAAACTACTAGTTAAAAAAGTTGTACGGAAACGTTTTCTTTTTCAATACACGTAACCTATATTTATATATCTAAATACCAAAATGATGCAATATAAAGTCTGTAAAGGTGTTACTTACACATAATCCTTTGCTATTGTTTTGGCTAACACGTCCATGTTCGCCATCTTGATTATTCCGGCTGAGTCGATTGACAAAGAGAGTCGATTCACAATTCAGTCAGGCTATGCTACCAGTACTAACTTAAAAATAAGCAATCAAACTGTCCTCCAAATATCAATTTAAAATGTTATTACAATTTCCTTCTCGGTATACATTATTGTACAGTGCAAATTTAGAACAAATTGACTGAATCGTTGAATCAATCGTTTGGACCTCTAACAAACCACGCATGCGCACAGAAACTCAGAAGAACGAACATGAAGGCAGGGATCTTAAAAATTACGTGGCTACGAACAGTCGTCTTAAATTTGTTGTTCCCTATTTTTGTCCACACACTTAGTATAAACCAGTCAAATATTGTGTTTGTTCATGAGAGCAGTGTTTAGGTTTGTCAATACAGAAAACAAATGTAGCAAATGGAACATTTTACGCTGTATGTGTGTAGGGTAATTACGCCGTGGTCCCTAAATCGCACGTTTACGTCTACAACACAAGCTAAGTAATTTAAAGATACAACGCCGTTTGATGCAGGTACGCACATCATTTAAACATACACACACACACAAACAAATATATATAGTTAAACTGTGAACGATTTAACAGTTAATTCACAAATATAGCTTGCTTTCTGAAATATTGGATGACGTTTGTGTTTAATGCAGCTGATGCTAGTAGGGCTAGTAACGTTAGGTAACTAGTAGTTTATATGTTGTTGACTGACCACATTCTACAGTCTGTACGTCTGACATTATCATTGTGCAATAACAGGCTGTACAATAAACCTACTTAATTAATTAGCTATGAATATATCCAATCCCCAATAGCCTTGTTGAAGTGCAAAACACTGAATGTTTCATACACCAGATAATTTACAAGACTGTCTAATGACTGGCTAGCTGAACTATTCTCCTTCTTCTCCACTGTTTCCAAGAATGGGTGGATTTAAAGATGCATACCAAGAGGTTCAACCAGTAACCCTTCGACTTGCAGAAGAAAATGTCACTTCCAGTCTCTACTGCAGCTCAGCCGAGGGCATCGAAGCTCATGTGTCCACTTTAGTGGAAGCTTTCTTAGTTGAAGTATACCGATGTAGAGTCTGTCAGTTTATCAGCAGCCAAAAAGCCAAGATTAGCCATCATGTCTTGAAAAGACATGATCCAGTGTCCCCGTGTCCCCATCTGTCATGTCTGGAGAAAGAGGATGAAGAGTGTTTGGGTGTAGGAATGAGGGTTGATGATGAAGAGGAGGTCGACCACAACAGCTCTCCATACGACCTAGAGAGTGATCTCCATTCTGGCTCAAAAAGCAACGAGGATCAGATGGACATGGAGCGGATGTCTTTCCTCCTCCCAATGTATGGCATGTTTCAAAACATCAGCCCACGGTCATGTGACATTGGCCTGGGCTCCAACTCTGATGGCAATTTGCATGTGGCACAAACTTGTGAGGTGACTTTAAAGATTCCTCCAATGTTAAAAGGATAGTGCACCCTCACCCTCATGTTGTTTCAAATCTGCATGACTGACTTTCTTCTGTGGAACATACAATATATTTTGAAGAATGTTGGTAACCAAACAGTTTTGGTTCCCATTGACATCCATTGTATTTTTTGTCCAATCAAAAAGTGTTTGGTTTACCAGCTTTCTTCAAAAGATATTTGAAACAACATGAGAGTGAGTAAATGATGACATAATTTTCATTTTGCGTGAACAATCTCATTTATTTAGTTTGAAATGTGAAAAAATGTAACTGTAAATGTTGGTTTTATGAAGGTAAGCACACTCTTTGAGGAGGATAGGCATGATGGGGACAGCGAGGAGGAACCTGTGTTTCAGCTGGAGGATGATAACACAGATCTGGCTGTTCCTTTGAACAGTGGAATGGTTACAGAAATCCAGGATGAAGAGATGGCCCAGTCGGCTCATCTCATGACTCTTGGGTTATGCAGAATTTCAAGCACTAAGTGTCAACCTAAGTCCGCGTCCTCAGCAAAAAGCCTGTCCCATCCAGAAGGTGAGCAGGATGCTGGAGATGCCAATATGGATGCTGAAATGCAGAAGCCATCTGAGGAGGACGGCAGATTGGCCTGCATCCTCTGTCAGACAGTTGTATCCAGTCGTAGCATGCTAGAGGTGCACCTGAAATGCCATTGTGGAGACCAAGCCTTTAGGTGCCCTCGCTGTGGTTGGGAATCAGAAGACTGGGTTGATATGGAGCAACACTGGAGAGGACATGGAAAAAGAAAAGGCTCAAAGAGGCATAAATGTAGCGTTTGCCCCAGGACATTTAGGAGAGCTGACTCTCGTGATGCACATGAAGAAAGGCATAGTCAGCGGCATCACTGTCAGTCTGAGTCTGGGGGTCTGGTGCAATGTTCTCTGTGTCTGGAATGGTGTCACTCAGACAAGGAGTGGGAGATACACCAACAATGTCATTTTCAAGGAGAATTTAAATGTTTACAGTGTGATTTCAAAGGTACATATCATTTTTTTCTTATTAAACTGAATTTACTTTGTTGTAATTGGAAGTTTTGTTGTGACAAGCTGTTGGTTTGAATATACTGTACACCTTGAAAGGGTTGATACTTGTAGGTTTTGAAATCGTAGATATTGTGTTAATATATGTGTATGGTCAAATCAAAAATGTCATTGCTGAATTGACAGTCTAAATATATCCAGTTAAGACTCAGTTTGTGTTCCATAGCATAGTCACTATATAAGTTGGTTACACTTTATTTTAAGGTGTCCTTGTTACAGTGTAATTATACATTTAAGTGCTGAGTAATATTAATTAGCTAAATGTACTTACTATATGGTTAGGTTTAGGGTTACTTGCATGTAATTAATTATGCATAATTTATTATGTTGTTATAATAGTAAGTACATGTAACGTATAACAAGCACACCTTAAAATAATAAGGTTATAGTAGTGTTGTTGTTTTTAGTGTGTTTTTAATATTTGTCTAGACCCAAAAGTTATTTAAAAAAAATTTTTTTTTCAATTCAAGATTTGATAAAATTCTTGTAAAAAACGAACTGTTTAATATATTTTTTTAAATATTTCATATCATTTTTTTTATTTCTTTGACTTGCTTTATTTGTTTTGAATTTTGCTTTACCTCTATTTTTTTTATTTATCTTTTATATTTATCTTTTAGAGAAGTCATGGAAGAAGACCCTGAAGCATATTCATACACAACACAAACAGCTTGATACAAGTCAAAAGAAACAGGTTGCTCACAGTAGGTAAGTATCAGATGTTTTCATTCACGTTCATTTTTTTGTCATTTAATTCAAAATGCTGTAAAGCATTGGTTCTCAACTGGGAGAGAGGGATCTCACTAGGGGGGAATATAATTTACAGAAACTGAGTGTGTCCACAGTTTAAAAATGTATTTAAATATTGTTGGAGTCAAAAAAGCCACTGCCTTAAAGAGAATATGGTGAAATGGTTGACTCTGTTACTCTGCTTAAAAGCCACTGTTGAATGACGACTTCTTTGTCTGTACGCAGAGAAAACCAGCAGCTTGACACATCCACCAAGTACCCAGAATACTTGAGAAGGATGAAGCCAGAGTCGTGGTCCCAGGTTAGGAAGAACAGGGTGAAAAACAAGGTTGTGGCTAGGGAAAAAAGCAGTGAAAGAGGAAAGGACAGAGTGGGACACCTGAAGAGTGACACATCTGTTGGACTCACTGTTTCTAGATGGAAAGAGTTTTGCTGCAGCCTCTGTGACAAGTATGAGAATGATTTCATTCCTTGTTGATTTGATTCCGTATTAGATGGAAATGATCTTAACCAAACTGCTATTGATGTGTTGCATCTTAACATGGTTGTATTTTATAGTAAGTACAGTTCAAAAGTTTGGGGTCTGTTCGATTTTAAAAATGTTTTTGAAAGAAGTCTCTTATGCTCACCAAGGCTTCGATTAAAAAAAAAAACATTCTGTTTTAATGTTTTATAAAACGTAATTGATTTCTGTGATGCAAAACGTAATTTCTCCACTCTTCAGTGTCAATTGTCGTTGCTGAATTTTTGACCAATGTCCTTGCTGAATAAAAGTATTAATTTCTTTAGGAAAAAAAATTCTTACTAACCCCAAACTTTTGAACTGTAGTGTATAATATTCTTATAGTGGAAATGCACTGAAGTGATTCACGTAGTATCTGTCTGGATAAATTAAACATTTAATTTATATGCCATATAACTTTCTTTTTCCTTTGAGATAACTGTTGAATGTCAGTTTTCTATAATTTATCTTTATCTCTGTACAGGAAGTTTTCTACCAAAATGACAATGCGCCGTCACATGGGCATTCATCAAGGAGATAAGCCTTTTAAATGCCCCCACTGCCATTACTGCGCTCGTCTCAAAGCCTCGCTCATACAGCACCTCCGTGTCCACACAGGTGCAGCTACAACACATATCTTCTTTTAATATCAAACATAATTTTTTATGTATACGTATTTGGCACAGGGGCAATAGATCATTGTTTTGGAATTACAGTGACGCATCTTGTCCCCTGCCTTTATTAGCCCTGGTCACTAAACAGAAATTATGATCTGAGCTGAGCCAATAAATGACTTTCCCATGGTACTTTAATTAGAAATGTAGACGACTCATGGTGACATGCAGAGATTTAGAGCTTAGTGGAAGTCCTTTCAAAAGACTGGTTCTCATGGAAAAGTTGCCATGACATTGCACTGCCTGAGTGTGAGAATTCCAGTGATGTGTTTTTCTTCTTGCTTTAGGTGAGAAGCCATACAAGTGTTCGCAGTGCTCCTATGCTTCTATTGACAGAAGCTCTCTGCGCCGACACTCAAGGACACACACTCAAGAAAAGCCTTACTGCTGCCAGTACTGTCCTTACAGCAGGTACCTGCATTCTTCTGTCATAAAGTTGACAGGCTACACTTGTTTCATACTACATCTGTAACTAACAATGAGGCTCTGCATTTCACTTCAGCATCCAGAAGAAGAGCTTAGACCTCCATTCACGGCGTCATCACACTGGAGAGTCGTTCCCTTGTCACCTGTGCCAGTATTCCACACCAGACCGCCAGCTGCTGGTGCGACACAAGAGGAAACATCACAGCGCCGAACAAACTGCAGCACTGGGGTAGAGGAACAGCTCTGGTTCTGGCTCCCAAACAGCACCTTCTCAAAGAGCGTGGACATCCGAATGATATTTATGATTTCTAATAAAACATTTTAGTTAAATTTTATAATGTCAAAGCATTGTTTTGTTAATTATGCACAATTCTTGTAATAATTCAGTAAATTCCATGTGTCATTGCTTTTGAAATATTATGTCAGTGGAATATAGGTGTTTAGACATGTTATTTGCTGCATTTTAGTGGGTGGTTAATTATAACTTTAAAATAGTAAGCGATTAAAAGATTGACCCATGATGCAGCAAGCCTAATACTGAAACGACAAGCAAATCCCATTTACCAATCCAATAGAAACTGGATTATTTCACCTGTTGCTCAACGCACGAGCAGCCAAATTCATATTAACAGAGGACTAGAAGCTTTATTTAGTTATCCAACAAGAATAACAGACTAGAGGACCTCCATGGATTTAATCGATGTGTGAATGCGCCCACTTGAGAAATTCCTAATTTTGGTAGATAGTTCACAGGGAATGTGCACGAATGGAGCTTTCAGAGCTCATTATCTGCAGGCGAAGAGAAAAGTGGAGTTTTAAAGGGGTCATATGATGCTTTTTAAAAGATCATTATTTTGTGTATTTGGTGTAACAGAATATGTTGACATGCTTTAATGTTCAAAAAACACATTATTTTTAAAATACTGTACATTATTGTAGGTCCTCTATGCCCCGCCTCTCTCAAACGCTTCGTTTTATACAAAGTCCCTCCTTCCGACAAGCGCAGTCTGCTCTGATTGGCCAGCTGACCCAGTGCATTTTGACTGGCCGAACACCGCAAGCACTCGTCAAAAATGTAACGCCCCTTACCATAACTGCGAGCTTCATATTTCAAAATAAATGTAAAGACAGAACAAGAAAGGGGAACAGAGTCGCGTGACAAACACAGTGATGAATATGTGTTTGCAGCACACAAGCCACAGTTAAGACAGCTGACTCCACTGTGATGTGTCTCTTTCTCTCTCTCTCTCGCTCTCTCTCTCTCTCTCTCTCTCTCTCTCTCTCTCTCTCTCTCTCTCTCTCTCCATTTTGAACAGTCAATAGCACTATTTAAACTAATAAACAACAGTAGCTGATTCAGAAGCGCAAGATTGTCATAGCAAAGTCAGAAATACCTCCTCGCCTAGGTTCATGAAACGGTCGTCCATGAAATGCATTGCTGTTCTGTTGTAAGTCATCTTAAAGATTCCTAAATGCATCTACTTTCAGAAGGCCACATAAAGTGATTTTGCTTTTGCCTAGAAACACACAGCGTCTCCCTGACATGCTGCTTCAACACTAACTGCGGTTACTGAAACCACACCTTATTCTTTGCTGAACATTTGGGCGGCAAATCATCCCACAGTAATTATGCAAGTATGCAAAATATTTCCACATAGTGAGGTAGATATGTGGGGGCCTGTTACAACGAGCCGTTTTAGGGGGGCATGGCAGAGACTTAACTTTGATAAAGAATATCTCTTTGGTTGTGAGACTTTAGTCTTTGCAACTTCAGGGATCTTATCTATGCACAATCAGCTTGTAACACTCCAAAGTGAAAGGAAAACTTGAAATTGCATCATATGACCCCTTTAAGTTTGTTCAGCTTGTGTAAGAAGATTTGCGAACTTGTATCAGATAATAGGACCAAGATTTGCGTTTTAATTTTGATGGATGATTCGCCGTTTTATAATTATTTTCCCGTTTTTTTCAGCGTTATACATTTCTTATTTTGTGTTATTCAACTTAGTTTAAACTATAATTAATTATTAATGAATATTTAATGTGTTTATGATACGACTCAGTTATGGTAGGTGTTTATATGGAGACCTTTCCTCAGCTGAGCGTGAATGACTGTTGGGTCTTTGGGCTCGAGCGCTTCTCTGTTTCGAGATTAGGACTGAATGGTCTGAAAAAAGCATAACATATCTGCGAAGGAGATACCACGATCTAGTGAAACTTGTTAGGAATTTAAGTATATAATTTCCAGATGACAGAGGACGTTTGTCTCAATCAATGATGCTTATGACATTTATGTACATTAGTGACATTTGAAATAAGTGGTCATTTAACTGATAAGAGATTTCATTATTCTATGTATGTTTTATCAGCACTACAGAGGATAAAGGAAGCAGAGCAAAACAATAACGTTCAAACCAGGTTGGATGAAGGCGAAAAACTTTTGAGAAGTATAATTAAAATGCCACAAAAGTTGCTTCTTTAGATTAGCCTGTCAATTCCCTATGTCAATAATAAATGCATTGATGCCCTATAGTATGTACAATAATCATGCAAGTAATTTATTTTCCAGTTCTCTCACTCTGAGGCAGTTCTTACATTTTTCAAGACTTCTCCTTTTGACTACACCTTGAAAACCATGTATGAACCAATCCAGCTTCTCTACCAGAGTCCTGTCACTGTAGCTGGTGTGTGTTCATGAGTTCTCCTGTTTTATTGATCCGGAACTGATTTTAAACTGTAGTTTTTAAGATAATATATGATGCTTTTCTACAGATGTCAGAAGGGCCAATGGGTTTTGTTTGGCCAATACAGAAACTGTACTTTTTGATGTGTATTTACAAGCACAAGGAGCAGAACCATCTTTAAAGTATAGGTAAAAATCTGACAAAATAACATCCAAATAGTTACTCTTCTATATCTTCTGTTGATATATTGCTGAAGCAAATTTGACATATTTGGAATCAAAATGAATTGATTATTATTTCATCACATCCAGCTCTGAGAATGAGTCCCAGATGTGGACCGGAATGGAAATTCAAAATGGGGTCAAAGAAACTGCACAAACCTGGCAAGGGCTTCATGACTGCTGGTAACTCTGAGAGTAAAGATATAGACTATCAACCTAAAAAAATCACAGATTACCAATAGCAACATGACCTACCGCCACCTTCAAGCCTGTGAGACAGACATCCTTGAATGACATAATGCACTTGACAATGTAATTATAGCTTTAGTGTGGAAGTCCACAGAATATTAATTTTTAAAGTATAGTCTGTAAGATTTTTTTAAAATAAAATTATTTCTAAAAGATTTGTAAAGACATAAAAATGGTTACCTTAAAAGTTAAGATTAACTAATATTAATAAAAAAGCTAACCACCTCAGATTAATGTTTTGTTATTATTATTATTATTATTTTAGCTAAATTCTTTGGTTCATTTGCTGGCATTTACAAATCATATAAAATGTTTAGTTGACGAGTGATATCTCAAGGTCAGTTATTGTGAATGAAGTCAACCAATTATGGAAACTTTACACTATATGGCCAGAAGTATCTTGACACCCAAATAGCACATCATATTATGGTTGTTGAATTAAATATCAAAACCTTTGGCATTAATGGTTTCCACTCTTCTTGTAAGTCCTCTATAGGAATATGCTCCCAATCAGACATGTGTCAGTGAGGTCAGACAATGATTTAGGATGATGGGGCCTGACTCGCAGTCATTTTTTTCTTTTTATTCCACAGGTGTTCAATGGGGTTCAGGTCTGGGCTTTTGTGTAGGCTTGTCAAGTTCTTCCTTAGTAAATCATTAATTTATGAGCATTGCTTTGTGCACAAAGGGGGCATTGTCATGCTGTTGGAGAAAAAAGCCCTTTCCAAATTGTTGTCTCAAATTTGGGAGCACACTATTCTAAAGAATGTCATTGTAAGTCTGAGTATTTTTTTGTTTTTTCACCCTGGAATTAAAGGGCCGTGCCAAATAGTTTGCTCATTAATTAGAAATGGCTTGTTCACATACTTTTTGCCACTCACTAAAAACTCAAGGTCAAAATAAAACTAAATTCAGTTTTAAGAATAACTGCTGAGAGTTTTTTTTTCTTCTAAAGTGGGCCAAGTCTCTGTCGTGAAAAGGATTGAAGGCTATAGGCTGATCATTATTTAACTGGAACAGGGAGAATCATTTCAGTCCATGTTCGGGTCAGTGAGCTGTTCCCATGATGAGGGATGTTAATCAGTCTTTATTGGAACAGTCATTGTGCTCCACTTTCACATTGCATAAATTGATTTGGCTCACTGCATCCACTCAAACAATCCATATACCCTTATTTTGGGTCAAAATGTGCTTTTTTCTATCAACATCTGCCCTAATTTGCTTCTCTAAACAATAAACAGTGGAAACACTTTTGTAGTTAATGACTTCTAAAAATCGAAAACAGCTTTTCATGGTCTACATTTCCTCCTGGTGACCTCTTTACCTCTCACAGTGTTATCCAACTCACTGCCAACATTTCAAATGACACATTCATACTTATACAATATACAATTGTATATAGTATACAATATTATACATAATTTTAGCTAATAGCCACAGGGTAAAATTTACCAATACTCTGTATACAAATGTATCTTTTTATTTCTTCTTATAAAATAAAGACTAAAGCACAAACGTCCAGAAATAGCAACAGGTTCAGTATGATTTAAAGTGTTTTAAATTTTTTTTACTGTAACCGTAGGCCAAGACAATTGTTGTCCATTATGACAGGCCAAGCCACAAACTACTTACTGATCAATAATAACTTGGTGCTGCATTGATTAGTATATAAAAAGCTAATGTAGGGAACCACCATTCACAGACTGACACAGAGAGGAGACCAGCACTGTTTATTATTTAACACGAGAATTTAACTGCTTTTTCGCTTCTCTAAACAAAATTACCATCAGTTTTGTATACAATAAATTTACGACTGAGACATCAAACCATACAACATGAGCCATCACTCCTCATGGAGAGGGCATCATTGTGCCCCTGAAGACATTAACTGCACTGCAGGCTTTAAGGAGTCACTGGGCAGCAGGAGCTACAAGTTGCTCCATGTGCCTTTCCAAGGGTCGACCCACAACCACCACCATGAGCCTCCACACCCTTTCCCCACCGTGGATGTTCCTGATCATGCCCACTACATCATCGGTTCTGTCATCTTAATAGTCGGCATCACCGGAGTGATTGGAAATGCGCTGGTGATCTACGTGTTCTGCCGGAGCCGTACTCTTCGAACCGCAGGGAACATGTTTGTGGTGAACCTGGCAGTTGCTGATTTCTTCATGTCCCTCACCCAGTCGCCCGTGTTCTTCACAGCTAGTCTGCACAGGCGCTGGGTGTTTGGCGAGCGCTCTTGTGAGCTCTACGCCTTTTGCGGTGCTCTCTTTGGGATCTGTTCCATGATGACTTTGACCGCCATTGCTGGCGATCGCTGCCTCGCCATAACTCAGCCTCTCGCCCTCGTAGACAGAGTTAGCCGACGCAAAGCAGGCTTGGTGTTGGCCGTCTTGTGGCTCTACTCCCTGGGCTGGAGCCTTCCACCATTCTTTGGCTGGAGCGCTTATGTTCCAGAGGGTCTTCAGACTTCCTGTTCTTGGGACTATATGACATTCACTCCATCAGTGCGTGCATACACCATCCTCCTCTTCATTTTTGTGTTCTTCATCCCTCTAGGCATTATTGCCAGCTGCTATTTTGGAATTTTCCAAGCTATCCGAGCTGCGGGGAAGGAAATACAAGAGCTGAATTGTGGGGAAACGCACAAGGTGTATGAACGCATGCAGAACGAGTGGAAGATGGCGAAAGTCGCCCTCCTTGTCATTTTGCTTTTTGTAATATCGTGGTCGCCTTACTCTGTGGTGGCCCTCACCGCCACTGCTGGCTATTCCCATCTCCTGACTCCCTACATGAATTCAGTACCTGCTGTGATTGCTAAGGCCTCAGCCATCCATAATCCCATCATTTACGCAATTACGCATCCGAAGTATCGGGCGGCTATTAGCCGTTACATTCCGGTACTCCGCCTCATCTTGCGCGTCAAAGAGAAAGATCTTCGTTCTTCTTTTAGTTCCAGTAGTGTCAGTTCCCGTCGTCCAACCCTCACCAGCCAGTGCTCTCTGGGGGTTAGCATTGGCAATGGTGCGCGAGCTAACGGCCGCTGGGGGAAGACGCGCTTGTCTTCTGCTTCAGATAGTGATTCTTGCTGGACTGAGAGTGAGGCTGATGGTTCCAGTGTTAATTCCCTGACCTTTGGTCGTCGTGTGTCCACGGAGATCTCTACAGATACTGTCATTCTTTCACCAGGGTCAAGTACGAACAGCTCCAGTGGGCAGAAGCCGGAGAAGACACACAAAGTTGTAAGCGTACCAGTGCCATCTATTACATTTGAAACAGATGCAGCCGACGGCGAGTCTCTGTCTGATGGGAAAGCTTTGCTGCTCGGGGGGAAAGTAAGGGAGTGATGCAGCGTTTCAGAGTAACTTTGGTTGTAGTAAATTGAGTAGTAGTTGCTTTGACCTATTCTTTTTTATTATAAATACTTATTTATATGTCCTTTTTTACTCTGCAAGCCTCTGTCTTGTTAGTTTTGAGAACTTTGTTTTTAACGATTTTCAGGTTTGTGTGAATTTAGCAAATGCATTTATTAATTTAAATGATTTCTTTCAGAAAATGTAAGCTATTGTTCATTTTTTTCTTTTAATTAAAACCTTAATAATAACCATCTAGTTTTTTTTTCTGGTTTAATCTGAGAATATTCTGGCGTGGATTTGAATAGTTGAGCAAATGTATCTAAATGATGTTTGGCATAATTTTAATTTAAAAAACAGCATATACAAATATCTTAAGTAATCCTGTTTATGTCTAACATTCATTGTATTTCTAATTGTTGTCTAAGTGTCGCAATAAAACAAATCCAGAAAAATGTAGTGCTTTTTTATGTTTTATACCCGGGGTCCAAAATGTTAACAGTTCTCATACAGACAATAAAGGTTATTTACCAAAAGTTTTAACCTCACATTTAAAGTGAATATGAGGTCACATTTAGTTTAGCAAGGAAACAAAACAAAAAAACTAAGTAAATTGTAAAAAAGTAATTTGAGCTTGTCTGTGATTTATACATGTTTAAAAATGGTTTAGTACTGGAGATACATTAATTTTGTCTCATATACACAACTTGGACCACAATAATTTCTTATTCTCTTTCTTTGTATATACACTTACAGTGGCTCTAAAGTATTTGAGAATTAAAATACTTAAAATGTATGAATTTCATTGTAGTAGATTTCCAGAAATTGCACTTTATATTTAACAATGATAAGTCGTCATTTTTTATTTTAAACAGCATAAATATTTTTGAATCGTTTAATTTTCATTAACAATTATTAATCTTTTAGTAAAAAGTTTTGGTTTTTGTTTGAAAGTACCTTTATTTTGAATTTGTCTGTTGCTTGTGAATCGTGACCCGGATGTTGTATGAAACAAAGGCACGCTGATGTTGCCTGCTTCACTCGTGTATCGCCCCTGTCTGTGACTGTCCTCTCAGCATCACGAGAGCACTGTAACGCGACGCTCATTTGAAGTAAATTGTTAATGGCAGACAGACGATTGGGAAAATAACCGTCGACATGGGGGATGATGGTATAGATTACAACATAGTTTTTCCAGAGGCACTGATCTCAGGTAAGTGCTGCTCTGAGGCTGACAGCAGCTCTGGGCTGCCCTGTTGCCTAATTCCTTGCGCATATGCTCAGTATATTTAGAGCAAATGAATGGAATCCTGGAAGCTGTGTTTAAACCTTAATTTAGAGATGTTAAATTGGAAAGCTTTAATTGGACACATTATTTCTATCTTGACAGAGAAGCACTGGCGGGGATCAAAGGAGCCCGTCGTTATTCTGCTAGGCTGGGCGGGCAGCAGAGACAAACATCTCGCCAAATACAGCTCTATTTATAATGAACAGGTGAGACATTTTCCTATGCCTTGAAAACATACACATATTGTTGTTTCTTCAATCATGGTCGCTGTTGGTCATGTGGATTTTTAGAAAATCTTAAGCGCACTTGTCACACTCTCACTAGTATGTTTAATTTTTCTTCAAATATGCACCACAGAGGAATTCTGTCATTTTTGCGTATGTTTATTTTTTTCCAGAAAGTCGTGAACGTCTCTATTACAGTGTGCTTTTCACAACAATATTTCAATAATATTTAATGTATACCACATACCAACAAAGAAACATTTTTTTCACAACTACATTGGAAATGATGCACTATATATATATAATATAATTATATATTGTCTATAGGGTGGGTGTTTATTCAACATATGTTCCATGTGTTCATATCGAGCGTCTGACTTTAATACTTGTGAGACTTTATTAGAAGCAGATTAATGTTGGATATCTGTACTTGGTGTTTAATTAATTACTTTTTTTTTTTTTTTTTTACAAATTTCATTCAAGTCTGCTTTTCACAACATCTCGATATTTTTTGTGCTTAAAAAATTTTTGCCTGCGGCCTCGTTCCTCTGGCCTAATCACAGCCGTGCTGATATAGAGCTGGTATCGCTCTCGTACTCGAGTGATATTGCTAATATATCATATGTCTCGTGTTTCAGAGTGAGCATTATACTTTTGAGAAGATGTGTGTAATTTTTTTCACACACAACAAAATAGTATTTACTATTTCACGATCATCATCGTTTTAGTATTAATTTTAATATTATTTAGTAATGCTACAACTATAAAAAGTTTTAATAATCATTATTCTTATGATATTACGGTTCCCCAGCACGCTATATGAGACCGACACGAGGAAACTAATAATGAACGAAACAAATTTTATTATTATTATTATTTTTTTTTACAATTTTAAATTTTTTTCCAGCTGATGAATAGTAAAATCATTGACCCAATCAGAATTCACCCAAGTTTAAAGATTATGAGCATTTAAAGGAGCAGATGACGTAACTGCAGTGCAGGCTTATAATGAACAGAACATTATCATCTGTTAGTGTGGACTCGTTTTACTTATCACTATGGTTTGCATGCTTGTGCACAGGCCTTAAGACAATAAAATCTGTACATAAAAGTCAAGTTTTAATGTGACCTTAAATCAAATAAATCAAAACAAAAAGAAAAACAAATGAAATCTGATTATTTTAATAAAAGTAAATCCAATGGTATGTAAAGGTGGACCATAGTTACAGCCATGTATAGTGTACTTATGACCGCTTCTCTTTTCTTGGTAGGGATGTGTGACTCTACGCTACACAGCTCCTTTGAAGACAGTTTTTATTTCAGAATCACTGGGCTACAAAGAACTAAGAAGCACTGCGCAAAAATTACTTGAACTTTTGTTTGACTACGAGGTGGAGAACAACCCAGTTGTCTTCCATGTGTTCAGCAATGGGGGCTTCATGCTTTACCGGTACATGGTTGAGTTATTGCACAGTCACAAGCAGTTCAATACTCTGTGTGTGGTGGGCACGGTTGTGGACAGTGCCCCTGGCAGTCAAAACGTTATAGGGGCCCTCAGAGCACTCAAAACTACATTAGGGCCCAAAGTCAATGTTTTACTGCAGTACTTCCTCCTGGCACTGTTTGCTGTGGCCGTTGTCCTTCTCAGGATTGTTTTGTATCCTGTGACCAAGTACTTTCACAGGAACCACTATGATGCCATGATAGAGCACCCGGCGCCTTGGCCTCAGATGTACCTCTATTCCAGAGCAGACAGGGTGATCAGGTACAGGGATGTGGAGAAGATGGTTAAAGTGTTGCGGGAGAAAGGGCTGACAGTTGAAAGTTTCGATTTCATCACCCCAGCCCATGTGAGTCTATACAGAGACTGTCCAGAGGACTATTCCAGCAGGTGCAGGACGTTTCTGACCCGCTGCATGAGTTCTTCAGAGGAGACCATGACGAAAAAGCGGCTCCAAGTGCAACACTGATTAGACGGTTCTTAACCAGCTTGTTAATACACACTGTAAATGTATATGTGCACCAACCATCCTATTTGGGAAATAAAAGAACTGCTGTTTAATAAATTAAACAAATTGTTCTTAAGGCCAACATGAAATTTTAACAGGATTAAATTTGTACCCTAATCTCTAATGTATTTGTCTTGTGCTGTGAATTAAATTGTAATTTAGGGTGTTAATTGATTTGTTACAATGATTGAGATTTGTAGACATTGTGAATGAGTACGTTTGTGTATTTAGACATTGTAAATGAATAAATGTATTTGATTAATTTGCCTTCCTTAAATAAAAGCTTCTGTTGACTAAACTTGATTAAATTCAACTACTGGAGTCTTACAAGTTAGTCAGATACTTTTTTCTTCAAGGCAGGTCATAACATTTGTTACATAAGTTATGTAAAAACCGTAGTTTTGTCCAATTTGAATCCGAAAAGTAACCACTAGTTCTCAAGACTGTCTCTTATTAAAGTGCAACTGGCACAAGAAAATAGAATGTTACAATAATAGCAGTTTCCACGTTTGTGACAGGGACAACAAAACGTTTTTGAAACTGCAAATCAATTGCAAAGTGATTCATTGTTTCGAAGTGCTTGAAACGCCGCACGATAATGGCATCTGCTGGTTAATGTATTGTAAATGCAGTGAGATGAGAACGCTTCAAAAACTGAAATTACGTGCCGTTTGGTCAGTATGATTATGCGCTCCGAGGCACTGATTCGAAACAAAAGATTCGTAAAGGTTTCGAAGCTTCGCCCGTCTTTCTATTTATTCTCTGCTGATGGTGTGCACTATCTAACCTGAGAGTGAATGCTCCTGTGTAGATTAAAACGGTGTACTATTTATGACAGAATCGTTATTTTGAGTCGGTTCTCTTTAATGAATAATGCATAGGCGATTGAACCGATCCATTCAGTGATCCAGACGGTTTTGAGTCAAGATGGTTTTCATAAAACTATCCTTATTCAATAATCACAAACGATGGGATGGGTCTTGAAAATTCATTGTTCAACCCTAAAACTGGGCTTGCTCTGTCAGGTCATTACAGCAACAAACAAATCCATTGAGTAACAATGCTTCTTTGTATTCATATTGTAACTTTGCCCAGCATTTACAACACAAAACCAGTTCCTTGTGCTCAGCTGCCATTGTAGCTATCATCATTTACAGAGTTCATCCTACATCCTACATACATACCAGCATTATAGAAGATCTTCAACAGCAGTGCAGTACACTCTAAAAAAATGCTGGGTTAAATATAACCCAGCGGTGGGTTAAAAAGGGACAAACCCAGCTATTGGGTTGTTTTGACAACCCAACCGCTGGGTCAAAACAACCCAATAGCTGGGGTTGTCCCTTTTTAACCCAGCGCTGGGTTATATTTAACCCATCATTTTTTTAGAGTGCACCTTCATACCCTCATATTTGTCATAGAGAAATATTTCACTTCCAGGGGCAGGTAAAATTGGCCTTTGTCAGTCTTGACAGTCAGCCAGTTTGTGATCAGGAGGCCTTCAAATTGGTCAGGCAGAGGTTCTCATGGCATGTCTCCGACTGTCACATCTGACATTTCAGAGCGAGTCACTGGCATTTGTCTCTCTGAGAAAGCCGTCTGTGGCACTTCATATATCATTTCGAGGCACTGATAGGGAAGAGAGAAAGAGAGGAGTTTATTTATCTGTTTAGACAGATGAACATCGCTTATTGGAGTGCATCATGAATGAACAGCTTTGTTTCTGTCTGGTTGGTTAAGATGCGTGCATTGCTTATGTGTGTTTGCTTGAAAAAAGTGTTTCAGAATTGACTTTGTTAAATTGTTTTGTGATAGTGCTATTAGTCTTTTCCCCCCAAATATATTATAAAATATATAAATCACACAAACACATTAAATAACATTCATACAATGTCCACACAAGGTTAGTAAAACCTGAAATTTTTGAAATTGTGCGGACCAGCCTATGGTGTAGCCTATAATGAAACGCAATAAAAAATCAAAACAAATTCAAAATATAAGATTTGTAAGATTTCTCCTTTTGCTTCTTCATGCCTTTGTTGTGCTGTGAGCCACTGTTTGCTAAAGTCCATTGGTAACTGTTTTGACTGTAATACTCTGTATGTCTGTATGTGCTGTAGCACATTAGTTTCAGTAGAGGGCAGCATTTCTCCATGATTCACCTACTGTTCCTTTAACAAAGCAGTATCTTTATCCCTTTGCCTTTGAGTGTTCTGTGTGATAGCTGTGTTTTTTTCACAGATCTAGCTATAACACCACTATTCACAAGGCTTAAGGTATACTTCCTACAATGTGAAGAATGTGAGAAACAATTAAGCACAAGATTTAAACTAAGCTAATATTATTGATCACATCTTATATGCTGCTCAGATCAGGAGTAAAAAAACATTCAGTCTGAGGTTAACAGGAGAAGATGACCTTTTGGCTTTTAGAGAACTTTTATCATTGGATTTCTTTTAAGCAGCAGGCTTGTGTAATTGACAGCACACTGTATAATGACAACGCCTGGAAAAAGTCCTGAAATTGCCCTGAGAGTTAATGAAGTCACAGTGTGATGAGGGAAGATTGTGGTGGAAAGGGGTCAACAGGCCTCTTCAGCCCTCTCGTCCATGGAAAATGGCTGCTGTCAGCCGCTGAACATTATGGGAATCTGAATGTCCACACAGCACACTCGCCCAGAGATTAATGATTTAAAATAGTGCCGTTTGGCAGATGAGCCTCGTTTGCACTGCAAGGGACAAGCAACAGTGAGAAAGAAAAGTAGGCTCCTAAAATAGTTTTGCAATTAAATGTGTATTTTTATAATTTACATGGACTATTTTCCTCAGTTGTTTCTACATAAGACATTGGCTATGTTCAGAATGGAATACTAGCTTACAAATCACTGAATACTCAGTGTACACTGTATAATGCATACTATTTAAAACAACAGAATCAAATGACATTATTTCAATATTTAATACATCATTGTATGATCTCATCCTTTTGTATGTACGCAACTCCAAAAGTGGTAATTTTGCGATTTTATTCCAATTTTGTGAAAACATGTTATGTCTTATCAAATAATGAATAAACAAAGATTAATAATATTCTTTCTGTTCAATCATTACTCTAGCAATTGATGGTCAAGGTAAGTGCATTGCAGTGTAGGATACAGTACCCCATACACTAATCTCTGTTGTATGTTGCACATTTTGGGAAATGTAATGGGTCATCCATGTATTCAATACAGAAAATGTGCGTACAGTTCATACAGTATACACTGTATAAACATACTATGCAGGAATTTTAAGAGTAATATGGTAGTATGCTATTCTGAACATCCATGACCTACCTGCTTGTGTCATTACTGTAGGCCTGGGTGTAATGTCCAGCCTCGAACAACAGGTGACAGTATCAGCCAATCACAGAGAAAGCTCTAATTTTGTGTCAAACAAAACCCAGAATACACTTACCTGAACACACAAAGTGAAAGTCCTGTGGCTTGACTTTTACTTCTCTTACACTTATTCAAAGCAGTTACATGGTCAGAGATATCCATTCAGCTATTTGCAAAAAAGAAATATAAAGCTCAGAATTATTATATATTAATATAATTATTAAACAGATCCATTTACATTAAGTTATCATATGCAGAGATTTTTTTTTATTTTATTTTAGAAGTAGCACATTCTTTTTAGTAGTGGTATATTTGCTGGTGCTGGTGCTGGTGAACAGCTGGTCTCGACCATATAAAACAAAAGATTTTATTTTATTTTTATATTACTTTATTTTTTTGAAACATAACCTGGAATTAAAAGATAACCCAAAGCATTGGCATTTACAGTCAATGGCCATCAAACGCAGAGGGGGATGTCTGTGAATTTTCTAAATCTGTTTTGGGATTTTGTGACTGTCACCCTCTTTTACTTTGAGTTTAATGTCAAATCATACATCTGTTTTTACATGCATTGCCCTTTGGATAACTGAGATAGACTGCTTGTGAAGATATACTGCCATATACAATCGCCATGCACTCAGATAGGTTCATGCTCCATTTCTGAAGAGCAATATCTGATATGATATTGTTGCCCTTATCCAAGGAGAAATTGGTAAATCTATCATGACTGCAAGTTATTAGATAGCCCAGGAAGAAATGTTTATATTTCAGAGGATTTAAATGATCAAACTACCTTACTGATGATCAGAAAATTGATAAGATGATACAAATAAAATGTATTTTTTTATATATTATAGAGCTGGGTAATTAAAAAAATCTATGCCAAGTCTAAATGTGAATTTAAAAACAATTTTTAAAGGGATTCTGTGAAGATGGTGAACTCAGAAATGATGGGGGCTGGATCTAAGTACAGACTAATTTTAATAAAGATAAATGGAAAAGAAAACTGGACAAAAACAGAAAGCAAACCAAAACCTGAACTACAGAAGAACACCAACTAAACACTAGTAAAGACAACCAAGTCCTAACCTACCCAATAGATCCAGCAGATTAACTTTTATATCTTCAGACTCTCAGCATTGCTTCTTGTTTTGTCCTGTTTCTTGTATGTTTTTGGTTTATCTTTATATTAATTTATGCTGCACTTGAATCCATTCTTCCCTTGTTTCTGAGTTTACCATCATCATAGACACTTCCCCCCCAAAATGTAAATTCGGTCATCATTAACTCTTTTGTTGTGTTTTTCTTCAGTGGAACACAAAAGAAGATATTTTGAAAAGTGATATGTTGAAATATTTTTGCCCATGAGGTCCAAAACAACACAGACTATACCCCAAAACTACGTTTTTCAAAATATCTTCTTTGACATGAGGGTGAATAAATGATGACAGAATTAACATTTTTGGTTGAACAAACCATCCATCTCATGAAACCTCTGCGAATTAAAGATACTTCCAGTCCAGTCAATTCTAAAGCCTTGTTGCCCATGCCTGGGTTATGACCTATCCTTCCTGAAGCGGATGGTCAACGTGTTGAAAAAAAAAAAATATTTTAGCGGTGGTCCTCAGGATTTAGTGTTTAACCTCAGGAGCGCGGATGTCTCTGTCCTGACTCATTGTTTGCCTCCTCCATACGTAAGCCTGCTGGGTATTTTTGTGTCATCTTTTGTTTTGCAGCTTTGGATGTCTGGTGTCAGGAAACAGACACATCACATCAGCCCATGTTTGTCCTTCCATCTCCTTCACTCCCCCGCTTTTTTGGCACAGCGACCCGCGGCGCTTACAGTAAGCCTGCAGGGGCCATTCCGGCCCACTGGCCTTTTCCTCCACACCTGTTTCAGAGGAGACATGTTGTGTTAGAGCTTCCAGTCCCTTCCACTAATGAGCAAAGCGTCCCACCGAAAGGAACATCGAACGTCGGCCCCCCTCCCACTCGGGATGAAAGCGCGAGAGAGACATGACCAAAGTTGTCTGCGCTTTGACAAACATAAAAAGCTTCCCTGTTGTGTAACTTGAGGAATTGAACACTCAGAGAAGAGAGAAGGGCTTCCAGTCAGACTAGGCTTGCAACCGACCTCTCCAACCCCCCTTGCAAGTTTCCACTTATGAGAATGAAGAGAAATGAAGAAGAAAGGCTGAAGGAAGAGAAAGGGGCCCTCAGCATGCAAACAGCACCTCTTGGAGACATTGTTCAAAGTGACTGTGCTTCACAGAGCCCCTTCAAGAGAACATCTCCGGCTCTTCACAGCCATCACATCTGACAAGCAGTGGGCTCCTGTTAAAACCACTGTCGAATTAGATGTACAAAAAAACAAACCGATTCAACACTAGAGGTGGACTATGTAGCCGTCTTTCTTGTCGAAGCACCGCGGGACGACCCCTATCGGTGCTTGCAACGACTGCAGCTTTGTGACGCACCTGTCCCCAAGCACGCGTGGGGTGTGTTTAATTTGACTGATATAGGGCGCTGCAGAAGTATGTCTAATGAAGGGGAGAGATTATTCTTGACGTGTGCACATGCCCTCCAGAAGCAAGGGCTCACAAAAGCTCTAAAGAGGCGCTGAAACATAGCCCGTGCTTTTCTGCTTCTTGTGGGTTCCTTCACAGCTGAACGTCGCTCAGCCTTTCCTGCTTGTTTTCTAGTTTAGATCGCTAAATGAAAATTTCCCTTTGTTATCGCATTCTGTTGTTTATTTGGACTTTCGAAAGATATAATACTCCAGTTATATAAAGCACAGAATACAGCAATCCGGTGCCCGAAATCTTTGACACTTTTTGCCACATTTGACAATAAAGTGGTATCGAATGTTCATATGCATTGCTAGACAATGTCATATCCTCGTTCAACCCCCTTTGACGTGCTCCCGCTGTCTTTTACTTTTTATCTTGGCATCTTATTAGTATCATTATTTCCTTGTAACTTATATGAGGCGTATTCTTACAACTGCGATCGGAACCAACAACTATATTGTCTAAAATTATGGCAAATTTACACTACCTAATCTATATTATAACTAGATAATATATTATATATAATATATTAGTATAAATATAGTATACTATATATATACTTCTACTTTGAATTAATTTAGTTTGTATATAATGCTATTTGTGTTATAATATGTTTTTTTATATATTGCGATTGCTTTCTTGATTGGCTTCAGACTAGGCCTGCTCTTCATCTGTGTATAATGAGAGGAATCTTCACATTTGCCTTAATTCTGAGTGGGCGTCGACATTATCCCAAAATCCTCGGACTGACGCAGTGGTCTCTGTATGTGGCCCTCTTGCGTGGTGCTTAGCTAAGCGCCAGGAGAATTGTGCCAACTCGAGCCATTTGTTGCTACCTCGGTCGTCGTGTTCCCAGATGCCAGGCAGCGCCGTGCGTCGCGGCCGCTTACCAACTAAAAAAACGGCGCTGAGGAACTGGCTCGTGCAGCACGTCGCCATACAACCAGCAACAGGGCCGAAACAACACCGGGTGTGCTCGCACTGCTAGGCCCAATGGGGGCGTGGGTGGGTTAGCTACATGGGTTATATTTCTGCAAAAACACCATGTAAATAACAGAGGCTCCTGGGGAGCAACAACCTTGACATCATTATAATAATCTTCTTTGTGTGCTTAAGAGGGTAGGACTGTGTTTAGCTTTGGTCCCATTAGTAAAAATCTTATGATTTATGCAGTTGCCGGTAGACTAATATCTTTAAAATTTTGCCTGGTACAACGATTCATCTTAAAGAATGATGAGCGGAGGTTGCTCTCTATGCAAAATGCATTAAGGCTAAATGAGGAGTCTATTACTCAAATCTGGCTGATAATCTGTTAGACCTTGCCAACTAAGCAGATTTAGATGCGTCACCACAATGATGGGCCTCACCACTTCAGAACATCACACCAGCCTGATGTTTAAAACGAACCGTCTACAGCTGCCATTTCCCTTGGACACACATCACTTATCTGCATATCTGTTATTTTACCGGAATTAATCTGCTCTTCCCCTCCCACACACCCTATGAGGGGTTCAACTTGTGTGAGAAACTCTCAGGAGACTCATGACAACAGCCGTGTTTGTGTGGGAAAAGCCTGTTTATCATTGGGTTAATTAACACGCAGGGGTTTATTCCTCCACCACACATGTGACTGTGGTGCAGCAAAGATGATCATGTCTCCCTGCTGCTCTTTTGTCTCAGTCATATAAATGTAATTAACAACAATAAACCTTTGCTGTGTTTACTGGGAATTATATATGTTGTGTAAAATGGGTTCAAAAGTCTAAGACCACTATTGGAAATGCGTATACTTTGCATCTGTTGAATTTAATCGATTTTTATGTTAATGTTGTTTATTTATTTATGTACTACAGATTATATTATCAGCACAAATGATAACACAAATTAAGCACTTTTTAAATTTAAAAATGTACATGAATTTCAGAATGTCTTGGTATTTGTTTATTTATATTTTGTTTAGAATGAATAAAATAACAATAAAAATACTAGGCTATAAAAAATTCTGTATATCTAATAGTGGTCTCATAGTCTCAGAATTTTGAACCTCACTATATAATGCTCATTTGATGCGCTTTTCCGGAAGGAAATACAAATACATCAAGATAACAGTGTAAATATTTGGTCAAATCAAATCGGGGTATCAATCGGGTAAGTTGCTATAAACGTATTTAAGTGACTTTCCTTTAAATTTGTACTTCAAACCGTTGTTCTGCAAAGAGTGCAGCTGAACTGAAAGAGAAAACTCAACTGATAGTAAAAGAAGACATTTACACTTGTGCCCTGCTGTAGCGCACCTTGCGGCACTGCAGAGAATGCAACGCGGAACATTTCGGAACGCGGCGACGCAAGAAAGCGAGATTACGTAGCTAGTGCCTTTTTGCGAAACTGCGACAAATAGATTTAATAGGGCTTAAAGCGAATACCAAACTACTAAAAAATATAGCTTACGTTTTCATTTTCGTAATAGTTCGTGTTGCAGAAGGAACTTTTGGGAGAAATGTTCTAAACGGAATTATTGAGCTGGAGAGTTTGGACGAGAATATGAGGTAATGAGCGAAATCCCGGCATGAAATCCAGACTAATTAAACGCAACGAATCACCTCTTTATGATGATAATGATGTAAGATCGATCAGTTTGGCTCTTGTCCTGAGAGAAAGCAGTCTGTCCTGTGATATCAATATCAGCTGCTGTCATATACTTTCTTCTTGTTTGACAGTTTGACATTTCTTGGAAAGAATAATGGTCACTGGGACAGAAGTAACTTACAGGGCGGAATTTTCCATATTTGGGGAGTTTAAACCCATTGTTTACTTTAGTAGTTACAGCTCTGGTAGTACAGGACACAGCACGATTGTAAAAGTATAACTTATTTTTTTATAAAACTTTTATGCTCTTTGGTAGTCTAACAAACTTAGTAAATGAGTAAGAGTAAGCTGAAGTGGTAGTTGAAAGTGTAAATATTGTATTAAGGTGTGTATTCATTTTATTTATATTTTTCACTCAAAATAGATATTTAAAGGTGCAATTAGTAATTTCTGTACTCATTAAAATGTATTACAAAAGAATAGTCATTTTGGAAACACCAATACTCAGCAGGCTCGACCTGCACAGCAAAAATAAAAAGTGCTAAGTGTGTCTTTAAATGGTTTTTGGTAGGCTAAATTTAGTATGAAACCCACTGTACAGAACTGGCACTGAAAGTGATTTCATGGGGTGTTTTAGTAGTAGTAGTAGGCCTATAATTTCTGTGCAGAATTTTGTAGATTTTTCTTACCATCATGTTGCTTGGCAGGTGACGGAGGTAAAAACCGCAGCAGTTCAAACCTGGGAAAATGGGTGACCTGTACAAGGCAGATCTTGTTTTGAACGGCCGTTTGGTACTAATTAATGGACTGCGGCCCATTTCTGGCCTGAAGTTAAACATAAACGACGTGAATTAAACATGGGCATTCCTCGTCTTGGCACTAAAACTCTAGGAGACAAAACCCAATGGAACGGCTGTGACCGCGGCTGCCATTGGGCACTAAATGCATGCCGATGTGCACTTCACTTCACTCCACCCCCTGTGCATAAATTGCCACCTTCAGCGGCTGCCAATGGCATTAGCACCCAACAAGATCATCTCGGCTGACAATAGTTAATTTGCACTAATGATGCTTTATTCCTCCCATTACATTAAATCATTTCCCTCCACTGCTCAACCTTTCCGTGTGCCAGTGTGATTCCCTCCCTTGCACAATGTCATTTAAATAATAGAAACATGATCTACAAAATATTACCGCCACATTACCTGATCTGAACAGCATTTACCTGACCCCTTGCTGGGAAGAAGCAGTGGCACATTAAAGTGCTCATTTCACATCCTCAAGCCATCTAGGGATGCTTTTTGGCTTCTGAAGAGGAAATTTTTTCAAAACTTTTGCCAAAGTGTTTTTCTCTTAGGAAAAGTAAAAGTTTTATTGCACTCAAATTTCAAACTGTCAGAAAATAAACTACATCCTAGTCTCAGTTAGGCTATAGAATGAGACTGGTCAGCCCTGCAGCACTGGGTGTCTTTCATTTAAATGACACTAGTCTGAAAGAATATTCATAAGTACTGTGAAGGGATGGCATTTTCAGCACTGTTACATCACTTTTATTCGGATAGAGGCGTGTAATTGGTACCGTATAAGCATGAATAAGTTTTAAGAATATTACACTAGGAAAGAGTGTACTTTAATATTGTTTTAAGATAAAGTACACCAATTGGGCAGCATTATCATTTTAATGCTAATTTGAACCACTTGTCTTACTGGGAATTATCTCCTTGTACTACGTTTATCTTGTATTTAATTAAGTTTACTAAAAAGAGTTAGGTGATGAAAACTACCAGAAGGATTTACAGAGGTTTCTTACCACTCTTATTCAGATCTAGTTCTTCCTTTTTTCTTGGTTTGTTTTGCATTACTTTAGTTTACTGATTTATCTGATTGCTTAAAGGGGTCATATGATGTTGCTAAAAAGAACATTATTTAGTGTAATGAAATGTGTTTATGCGGTTTAAAGTAAAAAAAAAAACATTATTTTCCACATACTGTACATTATTGTTTCTCCTCTATGCCCCGCCTTTCTGAAACATGTAGATTTTTACAAAGCTCATCAGTTTGAAAAGCGAGGTGTGCTCTGATTGGCCAGCTATCCAGTGCGTTGTGATTGCCCGAATACCTCAAGCGTGTGACGGAAATGTTACGCCCCTTACCATATTGTGATGCCCTGTCCGGCCAGAGCGATTATTCAAGAACATGAAAACCCATAATAAACGAGGCATTTGTTGCATCCAGTGGGGACATAATTACGGATTATAATGATTTATACTGTCTTTTTACGCGTTGCGTTGCATCGAGCAGCATAAACATAAAACCATGTCTGCATTTGTGATCGGAGAAATGACAAACAAGCGCTACTCTACACTGCCCAAAACTCGTGTTTGAATCATCAGTGGCAAATTATTTATATATAAAAAACTTACTTACAGTCTGTGAGTCAGAACAGCCAGCATTGTGGTCTACTCTTCCAGGATCAGGAATAGGGGTGCACCGATCCGATATTCAGTATCGGTATCGCTCCGATACTGGCATTTTCTGCTGGATCGGGGTATCGGTCAGACGAGACCGATCCAAATCCGATATAGTGCGTATACTATTCTGTGTTATTATTAAGCCCCACGAAAGCCACAAAAACATTATAAAGCACCATAAAGTTTTCGTGCACTATATTTCAAGTGTTCTGAAGCTTTTCCATAGTTAAATGTGAGGTACAGATGAATATTTAAAGGGTTAGTTCAGGACCCAACCCATTCAAATGACAATTAGCCCATAAATTACTCCCCTCGGGATCCTATGTTATATGACGTTTTCTTCAGATGAATCCAGTCGGAGTTATATTACAAATGGTCTTTGATCTTTCAAGCTGTTTAATGCCACTTAGCGGGTGTTGCATGCATCCGTCCAAAAGCATTTAAATAAAATGGGCTGGACTCCGCTTCGTCCACGGTGAAGCCGATCCGGCGATCCACAGGCGATGTTGATGTATTTCCTGAGCGACCAGCACGGATCAGCTCTAGGCGTGACGAAGCGGATATCCTCCTCTTTTGGAAGGCCAAACAAAGTAGTTCTGATGCAATATATTCCTTTTAAAATGTTTTACTGTATATAGATCTGTTGGAACTTTTGATGCTTACTGGAATTAGCACAAGAATGAAGCAATTGTTGACATTGTATGGTGAAATGTTTTGTTGCCTTCTTGAACTTGTATTTATGTATTCAGTTTGCTTTACTCGACTGTAGAGCCTGTGTAAATGAAAACCATTTTTTGCGAACCTTTGCGAATCACAACCTGAGTAAGCAGGTCTTAGCCCTGGTCAACAGTAAGGCTTCAATCTCATTAGCAGTTGATTAATGAAAGAGACTGTAATATCATATTAAACGTAGCAGCACATTCGCAAAGAGGCAATTTTACAATTGGTCTAGAGTTATGGGTGCATATGTGGAAGGATCAGTTTGAATAAGGCAATGCTCATTCGTTATCTTTAATTGTTCCTGAAAAGGCTTTTAGTCTGGGTGAAATATGATTCTATTAGAAAACGATGCTTTCCCATTTAGAGCAAACAGACATGAATTATCTCATTTGGACCCTTTTCAGGACTGTACTGTGTTATAGCATAGGGGTTTAAGAGCCTTACCGTTTCATGCTTCCATTTGAGGACAGTGTGTGTGTGGAGGGAATGGAGATTGTTCCCCTGCAGTGGAAATGGAAGGGAAATCAGAAACCAGAACTGAAACCTTTATCTAAAATTTTTATCTGTGACCTCTGTGCAGAAGACACATACTCCGATTTCTGCATTTTAAGAAAGTGAGCTTTATAATGTTATGTTTGCATGAGTTTTGTAGGTATGGATGATGTCTGAAAAGTGCTTTCCTTTTGAATATCTGAATGTTTTGATTGTTTGTGTTAATTCTCAGATTATTAACAGCTGATCAATGTGGTAATTGCAGTACATCGCACATCCAAACATTCGTTTTGTTCATCGACCTCAAATGTGTCTTATCGTCTGAATCATGTAAGTAGTAGCAACATTACGGCAACATATGGCCGCTCACTCTAACGGTAACCTAGAAAAGTGTGCGCTATTCAAGTGTTTGTGCGGAGTGTGCATGCTGAATAGTAGCGTGTGCGCTCACTGCGTGACAGTTAACTTGGAGGCGCAATCATTTGCATTTAAAATAAAATACTCTGTCAATTTTGCTCTTATATAGTAATACATCTTTCTAATTTGTAAAAGGGTGACTTTTGTTTGTGTGCACTCACAATAACAACAAAATGTTGTACTTTTATAAAATTATGAAAGCAAACAGGGTGCGCTTTCTGCCGTCTAGGTTTTGTGTGAACTCAAAAAAATTAACCAAAACACTGTCCTTGCCTCACAGACATGAAAAATATATCTAAAGAAAGTGAAATATCTACTTTTAAATGAACCATTTCAAATGGAAAACATACAGTGGGTACGGAAAGTATTCAGACCCCCTTAAATTTTTCAGTCTTTGTTATATTGCAGCCATTTGCTAAAATCATTTAAGTTAATTTTTTTTTCCTCATTAATGTGCACACAACACCCCATATTGACAGAAAAACACAGAAATTGTTGACATTTTTGCAGATTTATATCAAAACTGAAAAACTGAAATATCACATGGTCCTCAGTATTCAGACCCTTTGCTGTGACACTCATATATTAACTCAGGTGCTGTCCATTTCTTCTGATCATCCTTGAGATGGTTCTACACCTTCATTTGAGTCCAGCTGTGTTTGATTATACTGATTGGACTTGATTAGGAAAGCCACACACCTGTCTATATAAGACCTTACAGCTCACAGTGCATGTCAGAGCAAATGAGAATCATGAGGTCAAAGGAACTTCCTGAAGAGCTCAGAGACAGAATTGTGGCATGGCACAGATCTGTCCAAGGTTACAAAAAAATTTCTGCTGCACTTAAGGTTCCTAATAGCACAGTGGCCTCCATAATCCTTAATGGAAGACGTTTGGGACGACCAGAACCCTTCCTAGAGTTGGCCGTCCGGCCAAACTGAGCTATCGGGAGAAGAGCCTTGGTGATAGAGGTAAAGAAGAACCCAAAGATCACTGTGGCTGGCTCCAGAGATGCTGTCGGGAGATGGGAGAAAGTTGTAGAGTCAACCATCACTGCAGGCCCTCCACCAGTCGGGGCTTTATGGAAGAGTGGCCCGACGGAAGCCTCTCCTCAATGCAAGTTTGCTAAAAAAACACCTGAAGGAATCCAAGATGGTGACAAATAAGATTCTCTGGTCTGATGAGACCAAGATAAACTTTTTGGCCTTAATTCCTAAGCGGTATGTGTGGAGAAAACCATGCACTGCTCATCACCTGTCCAATACAACCCCAACAGTGAAGTATGTTGGTGGCAGCATCATGCTGTGGGGGTGTTTTTCAGCTGCCGGGACAGGACGACTGGTTTCAATCGAGGGAAAGATGAATGCGGCCATGTACAGGGATATCCTGGACAAAAACCTTTTCCAGAGTGCTTAGGACCTCAGACTGGGCTGAAGGTTTGCCTTCCAACAAGACAATGACTCTAAGCACACAGCTAAAATAATGAAGTAGTGGCTTCACAACAACTCTGTGACTTTTTTCTTGAATGGCCCAGCCAGAGCCCTGTTTTAAACCCAATTGAGCATCTCTGGAGTGACCTAAAAATGGCTGTCCACCAACGTTTACCATCCAACCTGACAGAACTGGAGAGGATCTGCAAGGAGGAATGGCAGTGGATCCCCAAATCCAGGTGTGAAAAATTTGTTGCATCTTTCCCAAAAGACTCATGGCTGTATTAGATCAAAAGGGTGCTTCTACTAAATACTGAGCAAAGGGTCTGAATACTTAGGACCATGTGATATTTCAGTTTTTCTTTTTTAATAAATCTGCAAAAATGTCAACAATTCTGTTTTTTTCTTTCAATATGGGGTGCTGTGTGTACTTTGAGGAAAAAAATTAACTTAAATGAGTTTAGCAATGGCTGCAATATAACAAAGAGTGAAAAATTTAAGGGGGTCTGAATACTTTCCGTACCCACTGTATATATTTATTTAGATCTTGTTCTTCGTAAATTAAGATATTTATTGGTCAAAAAGTATGAGAACAATGTCTGTAGACCCTTCAGTACATGCAAGACCCTCCTGCAGTTCAATGTTATGGCATTTTCTGTTCCTCTGTATTCTCAGAGAGAAGTAATTCTTGTATTAAAAACTGAATTTTAGATTTTTTACATAATTGGCTCTTCAACCGTCAATCTGAAAAACATATTTTGGAGATGCAAAATTAATTGTAAATCCATAATTTTTCCTTAGTTGTCAGTGCCCAATGCTGAATGACATACTGAGTCTAATATTTTCTTTTTACTGTCATATTTACATATCAGACAGTTGTCCATGTATGGATTTAATATTAGCTCAAGGTCTATGCTTTGCTTCAGGTCAACAGTAATAAATATCAAGATATAATATGATTGCGCTTGATATTTCCCGTGATATTTTCTGTGGTTGCATTTTGTACCCTCTCTCGCGTCGGATGGATTTACTTTGTACGCCTCAAATGTACTTCACATATATACACACGATTATGTTCAGAGGTGCCATTAAATTTGCTCGACCGGTCATTCGCACTTACCTGTGACTGTGAGTCAGAGTAGCCCTCATGTAAAATCCTTGTCACTTCATTCCATTTACCGATATATCAAATGATTTACCCTTGAATGGGACAGTGTTACAGTAACGATTAACCATTAACATTATCGCTTATAAGACTCTTGACACCCAAGGAGTTAAGTAGCTTTTTGCATGGGTGACATGTGAGTGAAACATAATAAAGGTAATTTACTGCAAGGCAAATTCCATAGCTAAAGGGTTCCCATGTTAAATAGCTCAGTGACCTTTAGCGGCTGATTACATAAAGGAGGCACAATCAGATTAGAGCAGGGAGGGAAAGGTCAAGCGCATTCGCAGTGGTGGCCATTTCGGTCTACCTGGAGAGGCATCGTCTCAGAGCGTCGTCCGAAAAAGCAGCCGTCGGCTGGGGGGCGAGGAGGTAGTTAGCCTTTGTGCCCCAAGAGCCGTTTACGTAAAGGCCAGCATCTGACATGCTCATGCGTACCCTTGCTTTTATGTCCCGACGGACGGCACTGTACGTGAGAGTGTCTTCAACCTGAATGATCTGCAGAAGGACCTGAGCTTGAGGATGTTGAGTTTTGTTGAAGTGAAGTCATGTGAAAATCTGAATGTCAAGCGTCTGATTCAGTAGAGTGATTTGGGATGTATTTTTTTGGGGTGGGGGGGGTCATGCCTTTGATAGCTGATATCGTTAGCCTGTTCAGATACTGAATCACGTTAGCACAAAAATCCATAAACTAATCAGCACAAATACAGTTTAGCCCCCGGGGGGGGGGGGCTCAGGGCGGATCTACCGGGTGGCACGGGGTGGCAACTGGTGATTGCTCCAGGGTGGTCTGCCTTGCTAATTAGTGGTGGTGTAATTAGTGACCTGGACTGTAAGTCGCTTAAAAAGATAAAAAGCATCTGCTAAAGGGCAAGTAACACGTTCTGTGTTACTTTGTGGATCTGAGATCAGAGTTTTTCCCAACTACAGTTCGGTGGCCTCTCCTCACTCATTATGTGAGATATTAAAGGTGATTGGTGACAGAAAAGCAATACTACTCTGCAGTCCTCACACACACACACACATTCTGTCATGTGCAGCTGGCCACGGTGAATCCATGAAGTACAAACAAATGCGCCTAATCTTTTATGACAGTTCAAATTAAACTGTTGTTTATTAAAAACCATTTGTATCTGCTGTCAAAAGATGTTTTAACTATAAACTGGATTTAATTATAAAAGAGATAATAAATAAAATGTAATGCTACTGTCCATGTGCAAGAAAAGGGTGCTAACAAAACATTGTCTGAAACCTGCCTACAAATCATCTTAAACCCTTAATGACAGTGTGAATTAAGTAATTTTTTTGACTGTTGAGCGTGAAGAATTTCATAGATCATGTGTCACTTACTTGATAACAGGTGTGAAGAGGCTGTGGAGACGGCAATAAAGCCTCACTCCCTGTCAGGGACACACACAAACTCATATAAAGAATTTGCACCAACAGCTGCATCTCTTTCTGCATTTCATTTACGGTTTAAATCACTTCTCGATTGATTTGTTGACAACAATTGTTAAGTAGACCATTTTGTAGTCTTTAATTATTGAGATGGATCATATGCACTCAAGATTCTGTTGACTAAATCTGTAAACTGACTGGTTAAAACGGATCAAAACCTAGTGAGCTGCCTACACAAACAATTTTTCCACACAAGCACAAACAGCGCATGTGAAACTTGACTCCAAAAGAGTTTGATGTTAGCATAGCACACACACATACTGAGAAAATAATGCATTTTAATTACACTTAACTTTTTAAGCATACTTTTCGGTATTTAATTAAATTTATAATCATATTTCTCTTGTCACCATATTGGATTGATTCTTTCACTGAGATCATTGCGAAAAAGGATATTTACCTTATCTCACGTATCCTTGTACATGAGCTATCATATTTAGCAAGTATTCTGGGGGAAATACCTTTGAGATGATGTCCTCCATTTCACTCCTGGCTTTATAAGTGCCATCATCATACCGAAAGCGATACAACACCTGCTCATTCTTGAACTGGTGCTTATCTGACACTATGGTGAAAAACACACACACACAGATACACTTAAGTGACAATTAGGTCATGCTTAAACAGTAAACTTCACCTCTAACATAACACCATGAGCAGGAATTAAGCTTGTGATGTATTTGTTTCTCTCACTTTCAGACTCAGGCTGATAAACATGCATGTGGAGGTCTGTGATTAATTGAAGTGTGTGCGTGCCATCGCTCCACAAACCTTTTTGACCTCTCCTTGAATGCTGCCACCATATTATTGATTGAGCGCCTGAGCCCTTATACCTGAATTTATCACTCCAATCCCTTCTGGTGTTTGTCAGTTTTCACTGTGTTACAATCCCCTGGCTGTAAAATAGAGGTATGATGCTCCCCGAATCTACCAGCATTTCATGTCATGTTACTATCCAGACTGCCGATCATCTGTAGGGGATATCAGTGAGTGCTGGCCAACAGGGATACATGCCAGATTTGTAGAGTATAAATCTGTCAAATGGTGATTTTTAACAGTTCAACATTTGTATAAACAGTTAATGGATTGTGTTTCATTTGGCAAGAGTGTATCAAAAAAACAGAACACAGACAGCAGTTGCATTTTGGTGATGAAACCTAGCAATACTCAAAAACATGATTAAATAAACTGGAGGTGAGGGAGTTTGAAAGAAGAAAAAACGACAGAAAAAAGAGAGAAAACACTGAGAGAGAAAAAGAATAATAGATTTGTATGAAGTAATAGTGCACAAATATGTAAATGGTACATGTCGGGTTTCCCCCCCCCCCCCCCCCCCCCCCCCCCCCCCCCCCCCACCAAAATGGTTGACTAGTAAATCATTAGTCTTGTTTATGTATAAATTTAGCTATTTATAGCCTATGGATATAGGGCTTCCAGTATGTCGACAGATGCTCATGGAACCCAGCACCAACTCGTCGATTTTGAAAATATGTAGGTTTTTGCATATCCTAAGATCAGATATTACATCTATGGAATTTGGATATAGTACCACATTCACATTTACATAGTCCCCTAAAGAAATTCAAAATTATACTATTGTAATACCATGGTCCATGCCCAACAAGTCAAGGTAATAACAATTTTCTTCAAAGGAGAACCTTCTCTTACCATGATGGATGATGCCATTCTCCAGGAGAGCTTGACCCAGGTTGATTCCCTCCTCAGCCTTACTGATCTCTCCACTCTCCAAGAGCCATGAGACAAACTCACTGAGGACACACAGAGACAACAGCGGTGTCAGTCTGCTCATAATAATGCTGCACGCATGATAAAGAAGGGATTTATGAGCCACTAGTCAAAGGTACTTGGGAACTTGGATTCACTCAATCCTCCAGAGTGACTGCTCAAGACTGGTAAAAAGTTCACCAAGAACACAAATCAAGATGATCTCAAGATCTTCAACAACCAAAACTGTAAATAAAATTGAAATAAATTTAATATAAACATAATAATATATATGTTGTGGACATTATATATGTATTATATTTATTAAATATGTAAGATCCTATAAACATATATACGATATAACAAATTTGATATTATTTTTTTATCCAAATCTAATTAATCTTAATTTTGATTTTTGTGTTAATCTATAATATAATTTGGCTCAGATATGTACAGCAGATTTTTGGGGTAAGTAGGTTATTTTCTTGACAGAAATTCTGTTCAGTAGGCTATGAATTAAATTGATCAAAAATCTCAGTAAAGACATTTAATGTTACAAAATATTTATTTATTTCAAATAAATGCTTTTCTTTTGAACTTTTTATGCATCAAAGAATCCTGAAAAAAATTACTCAACTGTCACCATCTCCACAAAACTAGATATGCCAGCACAATGTACACACACACACACACACACACATGCAATTCTAGATACTATATGTCACTAGCTATAGTCTGATCAACTGCCAAAATAAATTTTCAAGAGGAGTAATTAAATTATAAACGGGTTCTGATGAGGACTGGGGAGGAATTTCAGCAATTGCATGTCTGAGGTGGTTTAGTGGCAAATTTAATGTTGAGTGTGATTGCGTGCCTGAAATGTGCATGACTGCTGCGTGAGAATCCCAGTAGATTCAGGGACAGAAATAAGCAATGTGTAAACAGTTATGACGCCTTAAAGGAAATGTGAGAAGGGTGTGTGTGCGTGTGTCCTTGAAATGTTGAACGACAGCAGTGAAGGGAGAGGGGTCAGATGAAAGGATGGGTTAACAGATGGAGCAGGAGGAGAAGAGAAGATGCGGGTGCCAAAGGCACCCCACATCCACCCAGTACAGTAAGATGACCAGATTCTCCATTCATGTCTCACCTGACTACACAACTGATCTGCCCTCTACATCTCCTCCAAATCAGCTGACGACATGCACAACTTAATGAACTCTTAAAATACTTAACCTTGATAAATCTTTACCCTTCACCATCAAACGCATGACAGCAATAACAATACTAGCTAATACCAGTTGTCTATGTAACTCAACAATACTAGCAACAACAAATATATGTGAGAAATGAGCATAATTGTGAATAATATTGCAGATCATGTTGATTCTGTGTTTTGGTGGTAAATGCCAACTTCCTTAAACACAGTTGTACATTTTCCTAAATTTCCTAAATTTGACATTCTGATGTTAAAGTTTTGTAAATTGTTAGACCTGGATTTTTCATTTAGAAGCTTTAGGTCAATTAGCCACATATCAATCTGCAAAACTATTTGACTAATCAAACCTTCTTTAATAATGTTTTATCGTGAGGGGTTTTAGATCAAACATAGTGAATCTTGTGCAAATCGAACCAAAAGCCTATAACAAATTTTGACAAAATTTGATTGCTGCTCATATGGTTCCAGAGATATAAGCACAATGTGTATGTGAGCAGTGGGTGTGATTTGACACCACTGTGTCAAGTTTGTGGTCTTTGCAAGTACAATCTCCAAAACAGAAAGTTTCTGAACAGAAAAATAATGCTACCACAAAGAAGAGAATATTAAGCAGCTGCATTAACCACTAATAAAAAACTGTCAATGTTTATATCAATAAAAGGATAGTAATCACAAAATCCAGCACTTCGCACAAAATACAAACAATAAATGTTTATGATGTGGATTATGTGGAGATCTTACAAAGCCTTTATGTGCAGCTCTGCAGAGGAAGTTCAGAGAGGAGAGGCCAGTCAGGCCCATGAAAGAGTGCAGTGAAATGAAACAGACAGTGAGTCTGCTGTGATTACATAAGTCTCTAATTCAGATTGGCAGGAAAGGGAAGGGGTGGAGGTGGGCGTCCCTGGAGTGAATTAATTAGTGTTTATGTAACTCATTAATATTCTCCACAGCTAACGCACACAGAGCTCTCTCACATGCCGTAGATATGTGTGTGAGAATTTCTTTCTACTTTTATCTATATCTGTCCGATGTATGTATGCATGTATGAATGTGACAGACAAGGATATAATAAGATATTAATTTACTTAATACAAGTGAAGCTTGATTACCACAGAAAATAATTTTGAGATGTCCCTCAGTTTGTAAAAAAAAAAGTAAATTGATTGAAATAGAATATAAACGTTTATTGAAATACACTTAAGAGTTCAGAAATGCAAGACAAATGTGAAGCTTGCATATCTATAAAAGCACATATTCATTCTTACATAGGAAAATGTGTTATTTGAACTGCAAAAAAAAATTCTTAAGCAGTGGAACTGCTGTTCTGAATGGATGAACTTTTAATTATGCGTTACCAATGTTTTTCTTGTGGGTGTATTTTTCACTTATCATTCACCTTCATCTAAACAGCTCTTTTTTTATATCCTTTCCATACTTTGTCTGGTTAATGTTCACAACATAGTTGATAACTGATAACTCTACATAGACACGGTCATGAAAAATTTATCAGACCCGTTATAAACACATTTTTTGTTTGTTTTTGCAAACTGAGGGACGAGACAAAATGATTTTCTCTGAATACAGACAGCAGATGCTTTCAACAGAGCTTTAGTTGTACTGAACTAGAAACATTCCTTTAATGCTTTGGCCATTTGAAGCTTTTTACCATGCCAATAAAGCTTTAGGTCTTTGCAGTAAGTTTGAAATTAAATTAAATAATGAAATGAAATAACATATTTACTTCAAAATATAGTTTTAATGTTTTAAGTAACAAAATCTCATCATATTTTGAAGCAAATTCTTCAAAATAAGCACAATGGGGAAAATGAACTGTGGTTTAAGCAAGACAAAGAAAGAACTAGAGATGAGAGAAAGTGCCAGTGTCTGAGCAGTAGCAGAGTTTGTCCATATTAACAGCTGAACTGCTCGGCTGTTCCTGGAAGGAGTGGAATTGTGTTCTATTCTGAGACTGATGCACAAGCCAGCGAACAACAGAGCCAATCACAGCTGCTTTCACCTGGACCACCGAGGCTGAAATGCACAAATAATTGTGTTCTGAGGGAGCAGTGCGAAATTCATCCAGTCAGGTGTTGACAGGAGAACAACAGCATGAGGCCGTAAGGCCAGCGACAGTTCGCTTTTAAGCCACTTCAGCGGAAGTGCTACTTTAACTGTATTTGAACTACAGTCAAACTAGCCTTTAAATAAATATAGAAAAAGGATCACAATCAGAGTCAAATTGTGTGAAATGAAAAAATTATTTAAAAATAAATACTAGAATACTAAATAAAACTAGGTCTATACTTGAGTGGGAAACATGGAACAGTGGCATCTAACTACAAAATAATAATAAAAAATATTAATTAATGAGTCAATGAATTAATGAGCTTAAAAATGATTCAGTGATTTATTTGAATCCAATTGAAATTCACTAACATGATCTGGACTTCCCAACTGTGAGAACAGTTAGGATAGTGTGTTTAGATCCATTATCTTAAAAAACAGCATTTTGCTGCACAATATTGCTATTCACTGGCTAAAGCAGCTTGCGACTGTGAAAGCTAAACCATTTTAAACCTGAGCTAGTCACACTACTGAAAATGTAGTTAGCAGCAAAGCTACTTTGAGTTAGTCGCTCCCAAAACTGCACAGCAGAAAGGTCCTGCAGATTTATGAATCAATATAATGAGGCTCATATCTGAACTTGTGAATTTTTGCGGCCATTTAAATTAGATTGCATCAATATAATAGCTTTAAATTGACCACAGTGTTTTCCCTTATCTTCTAGTGCAGTGCAAAAAGGGAATTTTAATTGGTGTAAGGAATCTCTCCTCTTAACACACACACACACACCCTCACCCCCCCACACACAAACCCCCAAAAAAACACAGTATTTGGAAGTTTAATGGTGTACATAGCACTCATTGTTCATTCATGGTGTTGAAAGACTGGGTGAGCGACCGACAGAAAGTAAGAAAGAGGGAAAAATGAAGACAGATACACAGAGAGAAAGAGAGAGAGAGACTGAATGCAGATTTCTCTCTAATGAATGCTTTTTTGCTGGGAATGTCTGTGTCCAATGGGGTGCTTGGCAGTGAGCTTGGGAAAGCATTTACAAGTGCTAAGTGAGTGTGTAACTAGCATTCTTTGTGTGCGTATGCATTTTCATTCATGCAGGGGCCTCTTGGATTAGGATGACTTGCAAGATATTCAGGAGACAGTCAGATGGTGTAAAAGCAGCCGAGGGAAGGTGCCACACTCAGCGCAGAGCAAGCCAATCTCCGGCATGGGAACTGACCAGTCATAAGGTGAACCCCTCTGTAAACGAGAATCTCTAAAATGCATTACATAATGCTCAAAACCTACTTTCCCCAGAAGCATTTGGGTACAGTGGTGAGTTTCCTGCGACGGTCTTTGATGAGGTGGCGGCTCTTGGTCATCATCATATGGTAGAGCTTTTCTCCCTTCTCTGCGATCATTACGTAAGCATCACGCTCCATCCCAAGCTTCAAACCTGACAATCAATATGAGAAGAAAAAAAATCAAGAACCCCTAATAAAAGTGGAAAAAAATGCAATTTTGTCATTAAAAAAAATTTAAATATATGTATAAATGTTGTTCTTAAAACATTATTTATTTAAAACAATGTAAAAATTTAATGAATAAAAAAACTTTTAGGAGCAATAACAAGTATTTTTTGTAGAAACAGTATTAGTACAAATAAAACAAATACACATCTAGGAGCAATAACAACAATCTGCTTTATTCATGAAACACAAGTAAATTGTTTAACTAAATTGTTTAATTGTATAACTGCATTTTTGGTGAAAAATTAATTTTTTTTGTACAAATAAAAAAATATTTAAGTACAACAACATCAATGGCCTTTATTTATGAAACATGCAAATTGTTTAATTAAATTGTTTAATTGTATAAATCTATTATTTTGTAAAATCCTTCTAAATGTTGTCACACTGTTAATTTAAAAAAAAAAGAATTTATGAATAATTCTGTACAAATTATTTCATGAATAAATCCCACTGTGCAGGAATTTATTGATTTTTTTCTCGGTTTATTGCACCTGTAACCCAAATCAGATGTGCACAATTTTTTGTAGAATTAAATTATTTTTAATAGCAGCACACACAATCATTGTAATCATCTGAGCTGAGTCTGGTCTGTATTACAAAGACTGTTCTGCTTGAAAGATTTACAGTTTATTCCTCAAGCGTCACTTACTAGCTGTTTCTCTAAATCAGTGTCGGTGTTGCGGTGTCAGTTTTAGGTGGGGCCGAGATGAAACACTGGTTTAACTGATTTTATTATAAGACATGGGTTTGCATGTGTTTGTGTGTTCACACATGCACATGCATGCTGCTTTTTGAGCTATTTTGGTGGGTGAAGAGCTAACTCACAAAACTGGTATCAGAATTCTACATACAAGTCACACACCATACACAAAATAAAACTTAATTTTATTCGTCAAATTCTATCATCAAATATTTAAAAAGTAGCATTAGCAAGTCTTCAAAAAAGGCATTACGCATCTTAGACTGAACTCTGGATCATCAACACACACCACACACACGACACACACACACACACACACTATATATATATAATATATATATACTCTCACATACTATAAATTATATCTATATATTACACATACATCTAAAAAAAAAATAACTATATAGTTACACATACATCTAAATATCTTATATATATTATACACATACATAATAAATATATATATATATTATATATACACATACATATAAATATATATATATTGTAACACTACTTATAATAGATATCTATATATACCATACTATACATATATCTATACATTACATATATACCTACATATTACATCATAATACACATATATATATAAATTATCTTGTCTACGCTCTAATCTAATAACCAATCCATATTTCATATAATACTCTGACTATTCAAACATCCTGCTGCATATATATACCCAATATATATACACATATACCTACTATATCTACACATATACACATCTATCATATTTACTGTGATATACACTAATATATTTATATATATATTCTATATATATATAATCATGACGTTATCACATATTATTAGGCCAGTCACCTCACAATACTCAATTCACCTTCAGGTTTATGTGCTGATGTAGTTAATAAAGTGGAAAGATACAGCGCAGATGCAGACTAAATAGCACCTCTACCAAAAATCTAGCCGCTCTTACCCGTTCAAGACCTGAAAACAACACACTGCATATTAAAAACGTGCATAGTGCAATGCATCTGAAAACACCTTGTTTATATTAAGCAATGCAGCCCGAGTCACGCTGCACGGAACAGGAACTATCACATCACAAAGAAGGTTGGCGTAAAAAAAAACCAAAAAAAAATAACACTTCATCATCGCCCGAAGCTGTTTGGATGCTTTGCCCTAAGCAAAGAACTCTCTCATCAGGAAAATGTTCACGTTTTAATACCATTCACCCCACATTTATAACAACGGTGATTTGAAAGAGAGACAATCAACTGATGATTGCAGCTGATGCTGGATGTGGTGACACGCTCAGATGTTGCTCAGCTGGCATGCTCTCATTCAGAGCTCTTTAACTGTGTCTGAGACCCCAGAAGAGATGGAGGCCACCCGCAGCTGCAGCTCTCCTCACAAAGAGTTTTTAAGGAGGTGTTCGTGGCCAGCTGACGAGGCTCCAATTTCAATCATGGGGGGGGTAGTCCTCGGCAACCGATTTCAACACTCATTAGAATCACTCCTCATAATAACCCTCCTGAAGCGTATCTTCCACCTTGCCTCTGAAGGTCTATGCTGAATTGGCAACTTTAGACTGTGCAGGCATTCATTTCTAACCCAAATCTTCATTTTTCTTTTCTCCCTTAGTCTTTAACTGCCATTTTCCAACAGTGATTTCAACACGAAATGGATGAATGCAGATAAAAATTCAGGAATGTTCCCCCACATTCGTCAAATATCAGTTATGTAATTTATATATATATATTAATTAGATATGTGTGTGTGTGTGTTTGTGTGTGTGGGGGCAATATAACAGCAAAAAAGACATTTGTACAGGTTGCATAACTTGAGGGTGAGTAATGAATGACAGAATTTAAATTTTTGGGTGAACTAGCCCTTTAATTATCATAAATGAAAATAAATGTAATCATTTAACATGCATTTTTAATATATTTTTTAATTATTTAAAGGGGCTCTTTTACAAAGTCTTGATTTTATCGTCTTTTTGGGCATGTACTAGTAACCAGTTATCATACTAGGTTCTTCAAAACAACACCATTATTACTTTATTCCCCATATTTTACATTGACTTGACACAATGTAGACTCTCCCCAGTCCTAGGGCTGACGCTCAAAGTAGTGTCCTGTTCACAGCAGGGAAAGCTAGTGGGTTTTCTCGACTATACTTCCCATCCAAAGTGCACACACGACACCCGGACATTGGGCAGCATTATGCTGCCCACCTGCCCGGGCGCAGCATTTTAGGGTGTTCAGTGCACCCTTGCTCAAGGGCACCTCAGCTCTCTGCCACCTTCAATGATACATTCACTCCCCCCACCTACAATAACTGCCGGTACGAGACTCGAACCCACAACCTTTTGGGTTATGAGTCCCTCCCTCTCCCTTAGCGCCCTTCCTTCTCTAGTGCAGCTCTCAACCGTTGGTATTTCCTACGGAGGCTGTCCTTTGTAGTTTTTGAATAGTGATTTCTGTTAAATAAAATATCTTTTTTTGAATTGGACTTTGAGCTTTGTAACTTTGCAGATCTTTTTTATGCTCAAACAGCAACATTACAGACTAACTAAAGTTGAAAAAGTGAAAGCATAATAGGACCCCTTTAAAAATTACTAATATTTATTAAAACATTATTAGTTAACTATTTAAAGGTGTGTTCAACAGGACCGTGCATTTGTAATGCATTATATAGGTTTGCGTTTGGGTACTTTCTGGTCTTACACTCCAGATGACCAGAATTCTTAAATTGGAAGCCCACGTTGCTGCTTTAACTAACGTCCTAAACTATCAGTGACTACGTTTACATGGGCATCAGTAATCTAATTATTTACCTTATTCTAAATAAGCCTATTATATAATGATGGTGTGTTACCTGAGTTGCTTTGAGAAATTTTTTCTTTCCATATTCCTATCCCATTTTACATGTTTAGTAACATAGTTTGATTAATGGCACACGTCAATACATCCCCACGCGACGCCATCCGACGCCCCCTCCGGAATTTCACGTATAAACATATAGTTCGTCTTTGTGATGATGCCATGTACAGTTTTGGGTGTTTCATTTTTAATTTTATGAAAGCTTCAAGTGCAGTTCATTATTTGTATGTGCATACAGATGATGGCGGTGTTGAAGCAAAATGCGTTCGTCGCAAAATGCAGCGAAAAGTCCTACACAGATGGTAATAATGTGATTTAAGGTGTTTACATGTCTATACTGCCATTCAGTAATGCGACTAAAATAGGAATAATCCACATGTCTTAATTCGATTAGTGTTTACTTCGATTACGACGTAGCCATCACTTAAGGTAATCAAAAAATCTCTGTTTACATGGTAGATTCTTAATCAGAGTATTGTCTTAATCGTATTAAAATCGGAGTATTGTTGTCCATGTAAACGTACTCAATGATGTCTTTGAAGATCTGGACCGTCAGAGAGGTGTGACTGATGTGGCACCTGTTGAAATGGGCTCCAATTTCAAATGCTGGAAACCTGATACGCTCCATAAAACTTCTGCTTTCATCTGGCATTGCAGCATTAAAGTGACGTCTCGCTCTGCCGCCAACACAGCATTACAATACTTTGGCTGAGGACTATGTCTTGGACACTGGTAACTGATCCTACAGACTAATACTTCATGCTGAAACATAAGAGCAGTGATAAGAATGGGCTCTGTGGTATATGTGGGGTTTTACTGCTATGATCATGTGACCTAACAATCAGAACAACCCTGTAGTAACCCTGCCTCAAAAGCAGAGATAACAAGAACAGGTGTCCAGCAGAGGACAGGTGTTTCATATCGAAACAGAACAGAAGAAAAAAATCCACATAAAAACATACTAGGTATAGCAGAATGCAGGATATTAAGTTCATTCTTATTCAGTAGATGTAAATATTTGCTTTGACAATAACTTAATTCTAGTATGATTATTTACTAAATGTTATGACTTGATAAATTCTTCTGAAAATAATTTAAAATCATTTTCAAAACTTTATTTTACAATAATTTCAATGTGATTTATTGCATTCATTTTAATAGTTTAAACACAATAAATATTTCCCAAGTTAACATGATAAATTGTCAAATCTGTAGTCGCATCATGCCATCTGAAATTTGTTAATAA
>JADLZN010007235.1:0-21425 GCA_018155175.1 Sinocyclocheilus anophthalmus
AATTAGTCCATCCATTTCCACCAGTTTGATGTATTCAGGCCGATGCAAACATGATAGGTGGACATTATCACTCTGACAGGGTAATCAGTCAGTCACAGGCGCTGCCTGCTCCCATGACTTTTGCCTGCATCTAACCATTCATCCCTCACATTCACACCACACTTTATGATCTCACTGAGAACTCTGCTATATTTGGTTTGCTTTAGTTCTGTTCGATCAATTATGTTCTCATCCAGATGTCGTGAAAGGACACTGCTGTCCATGCGTCCTTGGACCAAATGCCCTAAATGGTTTATGCAGAGAAACTGTTATGACAGAAAGTATTTGTATGACAGGTCTGTTTACGGCCAGCTGTGCTCATTTCTCAAGGACTTTGAGGACTTTGCCTGAAGAATACACTGAAGGCTGACCGTAACTGGAAGAGCAAGGCCAGTCCAATTTGTCTCATAAAGGTAGCAATTCATTTGTTTAATTAGTTAAACACTTACAAGTAGGAAACACCTGAGTTGAGAGGCTGAAGGTCGACACCACTGGGGTTCCTTCATTAAATCACTCTTTCACTCACAGGCTTATAGGCTTTATTCAGACACCATGACAAGATCATGACGAACAAGAGCAGAGACACAGGGTACCCGTTAGTAGTCTCGTTTATTTGCATGCACCATCTGTGTTGTTTTAGTATCTGATTTAATATAGGAATTATGCAAATCCGGTAACATCAGGACACTAACATGTCTTGTAGGTCAGTTCTTAGTAGCTTAGGTACATCAAGTGCCGCTAGCAGACTAAACTTTAAACCTTGTGAAAAAGAATTACACTTTTAAGAGTTTTTAAAAAATAACCTGTTAACTAAATATTCTTAAGTGTGATGTGATTGTAATGGTTTCTGACACTTAATTGCATGTTAATAACAAATCAAAGAAAATGTGGTTACACTTTAAGGTGCCCTTGTTACAGTGTAATTATACATTTAAGTACTGATGTACTATGAATTATTCTACATGATCTCTATATGGTTAGTATAGGACATTAGGGTTTGGCTTTGGGTTCTTGCCATGTATTTGTATAATGAATTGCTTTATTTTATAATAGTAATTACATGTAACATGAGTAACAAGGACACCTTAAAATAGTGGTTTCCGAAAATGTTATTATGCTTAATTTATATGAAATGCAACTACTGAACCTTAAGAGTACTTTTTTGACTCACTTTAAAGGTAGTATCACCCAAAAATTAAAATTCGTCCATACATTTACTCACCTCCAGTCATCACTAGTGCTATATGACTTTCTTCTTACAGCGAAAGCCAGTCGAGTTATATCAAAAGTTCTTTGATCTTCAAGGCTGTTTAATTTCCATTCAGCGTGGTGTTTCAATGCTCAGTCCAAAGAAGTTAATCAAAAAGTGCACCCATCCAGATACCAAATAATTAGTCTATTACAACGCCCATTAAAAGACGTTATGTAGCTTCACACTCACTGTTTTACACGAAGTAGCTCCGGGCGATGACATATTCGTCTCGTGAAAACCACGTTTTGTTAACAGGGCAAAGGAAGCAAATTTCCTATACTTAGCAAAGGAAAACATATCTCCTCTTGGCTTATATCAAAATCCACTGACATCCTTCTTTACAAATCCTCGTTTTGTACAACTAATTTGTGACCGGTGTTTTGTTTTGATCTCTCCCCTGCGCTACCGCGTGCGTCACTTCTGAGCGGCGCAAAGCCAACATCATACGTCATTCCCCCAGAACTGCTTCCAGTGTACAACAGTGAGCGCACGCTACATTAAAGTGATTATTACGTTTTTGAATATGGATATTTTTCTTACAACAAAAAAAAACGCTGATTCGCTACAAGGATGCCCTTTGTTCACCCCCGGTAGCCGTGTGGAGAATTTTTTATAGGATGGGCTCGTTTAATTATACCTTCTTTTGGACTGCACACTGCATGCAACACCCACTGACAGTGGGCATTAACAACTTGAAATATCAACGAATTTTTTTATATAAATCCGACTGAATTTCGCTAAAGAAAAAGTCACTATCACCTAGGATGACTTAGGTGAGTACCTCTGTGGCTATTTTCATTATTTGGGTGAAAAGAATATTATAAGTATTCATAAAAAGAAAAATAAACAACTCCGATTTAAGTAGGACTTAAGTACATCTTTATCATGTCATTTCACAATTACTTCTATTGTCTTTTAAATATGGTTAAAGTACTGCTGAATGCACTGACAAGCATTTATGATAAACTAAAATATAATTTAATGTCATTACTATTGAAACTTGTATGTAATATATTTAAATATATTTGTAATTACACAATTGTAATGAAGTTGCAATTTAGTTCATTTAAAATGTATTAACTTTAAATGTAATACTGAATAACACACTACAGTTAGAATTATAATCAAGTACTTCACATGTGCTTTAATATGTTAGTCAACACAACAAAATAAAGAACACTAAAGTCATCCAATTGAATGATTTAAGATGTAGTTATTAAATGTTAAAACAGTCATTGAATGTCTAACATCCGTTAAGTACAATATCCGATGGCCGTTTACTTCATTATAGTTTCTGCACAGTTTTTAAAAATATATATAATTATATAAAATATAAAATATAAGTTAAATATACCTTCTATATTTTAATAGATATAATATAGTAGAAAATATACTTAAAAATACTTCAAATTATTTAAAGTATACTACAAGTGCACATTGAAATTACTTTAGCACACTTCTTTTTTCACAAGGGAATCTGTCATACTTTACTGCAAATGTGCAGCATCACTCCTCCAGTGTGTTCCAGGCAGCTCAGGCGGCTCTTTAAAATGTCTTAAGGGTGCTTGATTACACTGCGCATCTGGATATACACTGCTTATAATATATAATTTAATCATCGCTTGATGAATCACCGCCAGCATGATCACTAGAAAATGTACACAAACATCTCCTATCTGTCACGAAATCCGTCCACGACTTGCCTATTCATTGACTCTCGCACGACACACTGTTGCACATCACCCCGGACTACATTTCCATCATGCATTGCACTGATTGCACTCAGCATGGATTGCACACAGCTGTTGACACTGATTTCACCCAGCTTTTTCATATCACTCCCTCACTATATAACTCTCACTCTTATCCCTTCCCTCTGCCGGGTATTGTTTCAGCGTTTATCACTCCCCTAGAGATAGCTACCTTACGAAGCCCTTGTCATTGCCTTAGCCCTAGTCTTTGCCTTAGCCCTAGTCATTAGCCTTAGTCTTAGCCCTAGTCATTAGCCTTAGCCCTAGTCATTTTCCTTAGTCATTAGCCTTAGCCCTAGCCTTAGCCTTCTCGGTTTCTGATCTTCACCTTGTTCCCTGGATTCACCCCTTTTGTCTTACCCCTTTTGATTCTGTCTGCCGATCATCGACCTACTCTAGCCCTAGGACTATTCTTGTGTCTAGCCCGCCATATACCTGTCTGCCTCTGTTTAACCCTGCCTGCTCTATGACCACGTCTGTGTCTTCTCCTAATAAAGCTTTGCATATGGATCCGCAAGCCTCTCGTCTCGTCAGCCCCGTTACAAAATACTCAGCCCCACAAGGATCCAGCAGCTTTTTCAGTGGACTCTGGCCTTGTATGGGACCCGCTCACCGAGCTACTACAATACATCTTTCGACAGGGAGGATACGTTCGATTGAGGAGATATGTGTTCACCGTGATTCGTTGAAACTCAACTTACCCCGTTACCCCACTATATGATGAAGTTTTGTTTAAAGACTTGTTTCGTTTTGGACTCTATGAACCCACAAAATCTTGGATGCCAAGGAGCAAATTCAACCATAGTTTAAGGGACTTTATAGATTATGCCTTGTTGACTGCTGGTTCAGCGTTCACGGTGGGTGTCGCAGAGGAGGGAAGCGACACCATGTCTGTGACTGAAGTGATGGCTGTATCAGAGCATGCTCACAAGATGGCGGCGACAGAGGAGCCTGATCACAAAATGGCGGACACAACAGCGCTCGTCACTCACAAGTCTGATCTTCACGATCAGGTCAATTACAGTTCATTCATGACCTCTACTTCAAGTCACAGCTGATGGTTATGAGTCTAGTCAAGTCACTGTTGATAGTTATGATTCTAGTCAAGTCACAGTTTATGATCATGAGTCTAGTCAATTCACAGTTGATGGTTATGATTCTAGTCAAGTCACAGTTGATCGTCATTGGGCAAATCAAGTCACAGTTTCTGATCATGAGTCTAGTCAAGTCACAGTTGATCATCATGGGGCAAAACAAGTCACAGTTTATGATCATGAGTCTAGTCAATTCACAGCTGATAGTTTTGAGTCTAGTCAAGTCACAGTTGATTGTCATGGGTCAAGTCAAGTTACCATTCATTATCACGAGTCAAGTCTAGTCACAGCTGATCGTCATGAGTCAAGTCTAGTCACAGTTGTTCTTCCTGAGTCAAGTCTAGTCACAGTTGATCTTCCTGAGTCGAGTCTAGTCACATTTGATCGTCATGAGTCAAGTCTAGTCACTGTTGTTCTTCCTGAGTTCAGTCTAGTCACCGCTGATCTTCCTGAGTCGAGTTTAGTCACACTTGATCATAATGAGTCAAGTCAGGTCACTGCTAATCTTCAGGAGTCAAGTCAAGTCTCAGCTGATCTTTCATGAGTCTAGTCAAGTCACAACTGATCTTCAGGAGTCAAGTCAAGTCGCAGTTGATCGTCATGAGTCAAGTCAAGTCACAACTGATCTTCATGAGTCCAGTCAAGTCTCAGCTGATCTGCCAAAGCCTCATCATGTCTCAGCTGTTCATCCAGAGCCTCTGCGTGGGTGCGGGGGCAACAAAGGCCCCCATCCAGGACACCACACCAAATTCCTCAACAAGGCCAACTTGTCCCCGTTTTCAGCGTTTCATATAATACCCAGAGCCACGTCACGTCACAGCTGACCCTCTAGAGTCTCGCCACGTCTCAGCTATTCATCCAGATTCACTTCGCATCACAGCTGATCATCCAGAGTAAGGTCACATCCTGTCTGTTGCACCAATTGTCCGGTCGTCCGTCGTATCCCAGTCTGGTGTCCAGTGTGAGGGATGCACCGCTGGTGTCTGCACGCGCAGCTGGTATCCCCAAACCCACTCACTTTAGCCCTCCTGTTCCTGAACTCATTCCCCTGTCTTCAGCACTTCCCATATGGGGGGTTGCTTTATGGTGTATCTGGGCCGCGTACTCCACCGCCGATTTGCTAGAGGCAGCAGCACCGGCTACAACATCTCCAGAGGTAGCGGTCTTCCGCTGCAGAACCTCCAGAGGTAGCGGTGTCAACTGCCGTGCTCCCAGAGTCCACGGTGTCCACTGAAGTCTCTTCAGAGGTGGCGGTGCAGGCTGCAGAACCTCCCGAGATGGCAACATTTTCCTCAGTTCCTTGCGTGGTGGTGGCGCCCAGCTATGAACTTCCTGCCTGTCCTGTTCCGGCCAAGGAGGCCGTCTATGAACTTCCTGCCTGTCCTGTTCCGGCCAAGGAGGCCGTCTATGAACTTCCTGCCTGTCCTGTTCCGCCAGGAGGGCCGCTCATGAATTCACTGCCTGTCCTGTTATGGCCAAGGAGGCCGTTTATGAACTCTCTGCCTGTCTTGTAATGGCCAAGGAGGCTGTTTATGAACTCTCTGCCTGTCCTGTTCCGGCCAGGGAGGCCGCTATAAACTCTCTGCCTGTCCTGTTCCGGCCAAGGAGGCGGCCTATGAACTCTCGCCTTCCTGTTCCGCCCAGGAGCCGCTTGAACTCCCTCTGCTGTCCTGTTCGCGTCCAAGGAGGCCGGCTTTGAACTCTCTGCCTGTCCTGTTCCGGCTAATGAGGCCGCCTATGAACTCTTTGTCTACCCTGTCACAGCTATAGAGGCCGTTTGGGAACTTCCTGCTCGTCCTTTCACAGCTATAGAGGCCGTTTGCGAGATCCCTGCTCGTCCTGTCACAGCTATGGTGGCCGTTTGCGAGCTCCCTGCTCGTCCTATCACAGCTATAGAGGCCGTTTGCGAGCTCCTCTGCTCGTCCTGTCACAGTTATAGAGGCCGTTTGCGAGCTCCCTGCTCGTCCTGTCACAGCTTAGAGGCCGTTTGCGAGCTCCCTGCTCGTCCTGTCACAGCTAAGGAGGCCGTCGGAGAATCCTCATCCTGTCCTGTCCTGGCTATGGGGGCCGTTTGTGAATTCTTTGTGTGCTTTGTGTCTGCCAGGGAGGTTGCCCCTGAATGCTCAGTCTTGTCTATCAACCCCAATGTTCTGTCTGTGTTGTCTGTCTCTGCTCTCTTGTTGTTACAGTCTCCGCCATGGTCTCCTGATCGGTGTGGTTCACCAAGAGGGTTTCCTGTTCCTTCTGCTCCGCCGTGTTGGTCTTCTGCTCCGCCGTGGTGGTCGACTGTCTGGCTCTGGTGGTCTTCTGCTCCGCCGTGGTGGTCTACTGTCTGGTTCTGGTGGTCTTCTGCTCCGCCGTGGTGGTCTACTGTCTGGCTCTGGTGGTCTTCTGCTCCGCCGTGGTGGTCTGCTGTCTGGCATTGGTGGTCTTCTGCTCTGCCTGTTCCATCTGCTCCGCCGTGGTGGTCCTCCGCTCCGCCGTGGTGGTCTTCTGCTCCGCCATGGTGGCCCTCCACTCTGCTCGCCGTGGTGTCTACTGTCCCCTGGCTTTGGTGTTCCTCTGCTCCGCCGTGGTGGTCTACTGTCTGGTTTTTGTGGTCCTCTGCTCCGCCGTGGTGGTCTACTGTCTGGCTCTGGTGGTCCTCTGCTCCGCCGTGGTGGTCTACTGTCTGGTTCTGGTGGTCATCTGCCCCGCCGTGGTGGTCCTCTGCCCCACCGTGGTGGTCCTCTGCTCCGCCGTGGGAGTCGTCGGTCGCCGGTCATGCTCTGCTGTGGTGTCCTCCTCTCCGCCGGCTCTGCCTCAGTCCCTGGTCTTTCCTGTCCTTGGACCTGGCCCTCCATCCCTCCCCTTGTTCTGCCTCCACTCCACCGCCCTCCGTAATCGTAAAGGGTTTTGAGCGTCTGGGAGCCGCTCCTTGGGGGGGGGGGGGGGCTTTGTCCAGCAGCCGTCCACGAACTTTCCTATCAGTGACTCTCGCACTACACACTGTTGCACATCACCCCTGACTACATTTCCCATCATGCATTGCATTGATTGCACTCAGCACGGATTGCACACAGCTTTTTACACTGATTGCACCCAGCTGTTTCCTATCACTCCCTCACTATTTAACACTCACTCTGATCCTTCCCTCTGCCGAGTATTGTTTCAGCTTTTATCACTCTCCCAGAGATAGCTACCACGGAGCCCTGTCATTTGCCTTAGCCCTAGTCATTAGCCCTAGCCTTAGCCCTAGTCATTAGCCTTCCCGGTTTCTGATCTTCGGCTGGTTCCCTGGATTCACCCCTTTTGTCTTGCCCCTTTTGATTCTGTCTGTCGATCGTCGACCTGCGCTAGCCCTAGACTATTCTTGTGTTTTGCCCACCATATACCTGTTTGCCATCATCTGACCCCTGCCTGCTGTATGACCACGTCTCTGTCTTCTCCACAATAAAGCTCTGCGAATGGATCCGCAATTCTCACGTCTCGTCAGCCCCGTAACACCTTCAAACTAAATTCTATTTACTGCCTGTTTTCTACAAAAACGACTTAATTTAAATATGCCTTCCGCAGCCCTAAATCAGCACAGATAGTGTCGGGTTTAACTAGATTACAAGTGGTTAGTAAATAAAAAGCAGGTTTTTGAACTGAAATACTGCACACTAAAGTCAGGAAATGCATTAACTGGTAAAATGTATAAAATTCAGCTGTACACTATAAACATAAGGGTTCAAGGGTTTCGCAGGGGGGGGGGGGGGGGGGGGGGGTGATGCCTAGAAGAACCATTGGGTTCCCCAAATAACTTTTCAGTGAACAATTTTTAAAAGAACCATTTTTTCTTAGTGTGAAGAATATTTTAATAATCTGAAGAACTTTTTCCACTTTATAGAATCTTTTGTGCAATGAAAATGTTCCATGAATGTTAGAGGTTCTTCATGGAACCGATGCCAATAAGGAACCTTTATTTTTAAGAGTGTAGGCATTTACATTTTACAAAAAACAAATCAGAATTGGGTGCAATGTGAACAAATACAGTGTCAAACCCAGAGAAGTCTTACCAAGCCATGTGTTCATTTTCTCTGAACTGCAGTGCTGCAGCAAAGGCTCAATCAACTGATCCAGGTCCCCTTTAGGTGCTTCTTTAGTGAACTTCTGCTCAGATAGAAAGAGAAACACAACAGCAGCTCATTCAATAATTTGTTTATATGCACCTTGAGGCCAAACACATATCCAGCTGTGCCACAGTCCTTGATCAAAAACTGAGTGCTGCCGTACCTCCACTGTGATGTGCAGGGGATCCACGATCTGCCAAATCATAAGGGACAGGATGTCGATAACCAGCAGGGCTCCCACAGTGGCATAGAGCTTCCATGGCTCCAGGTGCTGCTGGGATATAAAAGGACCACTGAATCAACTTTCCATTCTGGACGGTGAAAGACACAGCTTGCGCCGTGATTCATGACAACATACAGAGCGTAAGTGCAGAGAGCTTGAAGGGGAAACAATGGCCCATTATCAGGATGCCAATTCAATCCGCCACACGGTGGCCGCACTTTATGGTTTAAGTAAGGAAAGTGTCTATAATGGATTTCGGCTGAGACCATAACGCTGCAACAAAATCAATAGTCGTTCTTTTCTTGTAGCGAGGATTGTGTTTGTGAGCAATTAAACATAAAAAGTATTTATTTAAAGAGCAACATAAAAAGTGTTTATGTTCTCTGTGACTCGTATTGTTTATTGTCACTTTTGAGAGCTCATAAACCTCAAACACACCTTCACAGCGGCGAAGATGAAAGAACTCACACATAGCCAGACAACTGACTCAAGGAATTTTCTGGGTTTAAAACAAGTTAAGCTCTATGCATGGACTGCTATCGATTACCACAGAACGTCGACTCATGCCTCTGTAAAAAAGAACAGGAATGTACTAAAAAAAGACTTTGGGCCATTTCAGGAGGTTTTCAAGTAAAAATGTGAAGCTTGCATTTTTGCTCAAGTGCTTATATTAAGCTCTAAAGGCACTTCAATCATCCTTTAAGTGGTGGAACTACTTTTCTAGGTGGATGGCTTCTGGTTCCCCGATGCTAGTTTTTAAGTAATGTTTTTACAACAGAGAGTCAAGTGTAAATTTTCTTGACCCTTAATTAGTTTTGTTTTTGTCAGTTGTTTCTGGCATTATCTGTCGTATTTATGTGTTAAAGGGGACATTTCATGACAGTTACACAATAAATACCCATCATGAGTTCCTCTGTAACTTAAAACAGATTGTTTTTCCCAAATCTGTCTTTCTTTCTTATGGGTCTATCTCATGCTGACACTATTCTTTTCCAATTCCCTTGTGTACCTGACAATGACTTTGAAGACATCACTTCAAACTACCTTACTGGATGCTCAGTTTGTGTTGGTTTTTTTTTGACATTAAAAAGTATTGCTAGTGGCTCCCCAGGCAAAGAAGCAGTTTGAAACGCAAGCTGTCAATTTGAATGCCCCACGGCCCTCACAGATCAGTTCTCAATCTCTGAATCCTTTTCTTTGGGCAAGGAGAGAGAAAGAGAGAGAGAGAGCGAGAGAGAAGAGAGAGAGAGAGTGTGAGAGAGAAAGAGAGAGAGAGAGAGAGCTCTCCACAGGGACTTAAGACAAGCTCCTCTCCACCACTAGATGGACATTCATGAATACTCAATAATAGGCATTATGTACTTATCCTGAAAATACCTTTCTCCTCTGTCTTTATCTCTTTCTCTATCCTTATTTTAGTTATTATGGCTGTGCGTTTGTGTGATTGGTGATGTGAGGTCTGACCTTCAAAGCATCACTTTCTTAATACAGCACAGAACTAACAATGATAAATACTTACACAGCTTTTATTCATCCTAAGTTATTGTTCATTTCAACATTTACTGATAAACTTTTAGTTAATGCACTGTGGACTAAAATGAACAATAAACAATTGTATATGTATTTACTAACATTACCCAAGATTAATAAATGCTGCAAAAATATATCACTCATTGTAAGGTGGTGTTAACTAATAGGCTACATTAACAAATGGGATCTTAAAGTGTTACAAAAAATCAAACATAACGACTGTAAATGATCTTTTGCAGTGTGCTTGTGTTGATGGAGTGACAGCTGGCTCATGGGGCTGTGCAGTATGATAAATGTGCTGTTTAAGGATGCTCAAGGACAACGGGGGACCCATCTCTATGAGATCAGACAGAGAGACAGTGACTAAGCCAGTGGAAGTGAGAAGGAGATCTAAAGATGATAACAGAGACAGGAACGAGATATATACTTTATAAAGAAACAATATTTTCACTATGATATATTGATCATTCCAGCTGTGTACTGAACGTCCTTGACACAAGTCAAGAGAAAATCCCTATGAGGGTTTAAAAGGACAGATAGTTTGTCTTGAAACACCTCCGTTTAACCTCACACAGTCCTAGATTTTTATTTACATTTTAGTTAAAGCTTAATTTTTTTAAAGATGCCTATATAGTTCTCTACTCACCTTTCTCTTGTCCTTCTTCTCATCTTTTTTTGTGAACACCGTGTGAACCCACCAGATCTTCGTGAACATACTTCCATAAGCCAAACTGAAGCCAAGTCCAAGCAGCCACAAACGGAACTAGAAAAAACAATAATAATAAAACAATTTAGCCAATATTTCAGTGTTTAACTTTAAAAGATAAATGGGAGATAAACACTAAATGCCCAATATTAAAATTCCAAAAATTCTAATTTCATTGTATTCTGTTTTGTCATATATCAAAGGTGAATTAAATGTAAAAAAAGAGCTAATAGTAGAATAAAAGTGCATTTATTAAATTTAAGCTGCAAAAACAGCTCGTTCTGATCTTCAGGCTTTTCTAAGATGCTGTTCTTGAAGGAAGGGCCAGTGCAAACTAAATTGGACCTGACGGCAAGCCTGTGACTTATGAGTAAGTGTAAACGAAGAGGGCATATACATAGATGTCTGAAAGCAAGGCAGTGAAACAAGTCTGTTTAATACTTAAGATTCTGAGAGAGGGTGAAAAATGGTCATGAAAAATTAAATAATTCATATTTTTTTGATGCAAGAACCCTGGACTAAAACCCTGATATGCCTCCTTAAAGCCCTTCTGAAGAAGACTGTCCAGGAGATTTTATAAACTCGATTACTACTACAATAAATAACATCAATTTAAATATAAATGACAAAACTGTGTCACCCAGAATGCCGGAGCACTTACCTGACAGACCACAGGAAACTGAGAGTTGCGTACATGCAGTCCGTCAATTCCCAGAGGAAAAACAGCAGCCAGAGCCATCATACAGCCCACTGCAGTCATGTTATTCAGGTACGGCTGGGAGTTTTGAATGTACCTTAACATAAATAAACTCTGATTCAGCTAATTTAGTTAATCTCTCACAGTGGAAAAGGACTTACACTCCTGAGCCTTTTTATCACACAAAAACATGCAGATTCATAGATGCACTCACACATTTACTCACATGCATGATGAGATTTGTAAGTGTTCAGGGTATTAGCTTAAGCTGTCTGCTGAGAAAATCTAGTTGAAAGTCTAAGAGTCACTAAGATAAAAAGACTGAAACACCGAACATTAGTCTGAATGTGTCGGTGGAGTTTGAATATGTGTGAAATGCTATCACTATTCATCATGCATGAGCCTGTTTGAAACTGACGTGTTTCTATGCAAAGAGAATGCATAAATAGGTGAATGTGACCCTTGGAAACACCAGCTAATTGTATGCATGTATCACGCTGTACTCTGCACCGAACTCACACGCTAGTATGCAATATAAATGAACACAGGCCTGCAGGCAGGAGCATATAGTTTCATCCACAGCTAAACATACCTGACGTTGCTGTTGTAGATGTTAAAGGTGAGGCAAACGATCCCCATTAAAATGCCCAAGCCAGCGAAAACAGACACCGAGACGAAGAGTTTTTGTGACAGATATCTGAACTTCTGAATCACCACCGTCTGGTCAGCAGGTGGACCAGAGCCTGGAGAGAGAAATTAGGCTTTTTAGTATTATATTATTTTATATTACATTGAAATAACTTGGCAACACTTTCATGAATAACATTATTAGCGGTCAGACCTCCATCTTCCACATGACTAGTATGTAGCTAGTAGCATCACAGCTTGAAAAATTTAAATATGGTCATACATCTTCATATTTGCATGTATATAAACTGCTAATCTGTTAAGCAGAGTGGTTTTTTTAACTAACTGTTAAAAATAATTTGTTCAAATGTAAAAATTGCAACAAATCATTTTATATGAAAATGACGAAATCCCATAACAAAACTACAAAAACCTAAAACGACATTTACAGTAAAACGGAAATATAAAAAAGCTAATTCAAAATTAATAAAGACTATAAAATCATGAATGGGAACTGCTGATCTGCTAGTGCTGATATTGTTAACTAAAATGAAAACAATTGTTGTTCATTTAAATAAAGCTGAAATAAAATTAACATACACAATATTACATGAAAAAAAAAAAAAACTTAAACGAAATGTTTAGCAACCAAAAGCAACCAACCGAAATAAAATAATTTTAAGTTGAAGTACTAAAATTACTGCAACTAAAATTGATAGAAAATTAAGTTAAAGCTAAACAGAAATATTAATTAATAAAAATTACAAAAAAACAAAGTACACAAACAATAGTATAGTAAAAACACAAACAATAGTATATAAATAATACTAAAAAAAAATTAACTTATACAGCATTTGTTATTTACTTAAATTTGATTTACTTATTTATACAATAATCACATATTTTGAATAATGAAACAACTGAGCAAAAGAAAGAAAAGGAGAGCAGCTCTGAACTGCTGTTTTCGTAGCCAGAAATAAGTCACTTTACCTCCCTCTCTGCCTCTCTTTCTCTCTCTCTTGATAAAGTGGCTGCATTTCAGAGTCTGCAGAGAGAGAGCGATAGCTATCGAATTTCACCTCACTGCCATTTGACTAAAGCTTCTCCCCCTCTGGTCTCTGTGAAGCGATACCATCGCAGACTTTCATTGCCTCCAGATGGGTAATCGGCTGGCCAATTGGCAACAACAAAGCACAACAGGGTGCATTGTGGTCAGCTTCCTTCAATGGGTGGGCAGCACACAAGACGTGCACTAGTGTCACATTCTATTGTGAGTGACAAATTGGCTGGGGACCACACGGCTTGTTACATCTATCTATAGAAATGATTATTTTTTATAAAGCCCAGCTCCTTGAGCCTGACAGGACTCATATTGCCCATGCGGTCCCACCGGAACACCTCGCCAGGGCATCTGATAAGCGCAGCGGCTGTCAGTCTTAATTAGAAGTTCACATGAGGCCATCTCCCTTGTGGATCTCGCTGATATTGATTAAAGGAGAGCGGGAGATCCAACCAAACGCGAATGCTCGGGGCAGAATACAGCCAACAGACGGATCCTGGGATGCTGGGAAGCAGCGTGGAGCTGTGCTGATGCTGGAACAATCTTAACAGACAGACCCAGGATGTGATATGGCACGACACATGAGTTTAAGTGGTTTGTGGAAATAGAAAGTGGTTGCTATGGTGTTTCAGGTCAGAATGTTAACGTTGCAGTGGTGTTAAAATTAACTTGCGATCCGTGTGGAGCTGCAGTCCTTGAGGAACTGAGTGAACGCATTTAGTCGGATAACACAATTCATAGATATTAGCAGTCGGTCGGGTGTCGATTATACATGAAATTGGGTTGGAAACACACTTACTTCCATAAAGTGAAATATTTCTGGGTGAAACTTGATTTGGATCTAATTTGGAATTGATCAGATTTTAAAACGTAGTTGGGGATGGTGATGTCAGCCAAGAAGTGAAGTCATTTCAGAGGCGGTGCACTATTACTACGATGGAAACTTGTTTACATGCACTGATAAGACCAAGTAATGTGTAAGAAGGATAGTTCACCAAAAAATGAAAATGCTGTCATCATTTACTCATTACCTCATGTCGTTCCAAACCTGTATTAGTTGCTTTCTTATGTTGAACATAAAGAAGATATTTTGAAGAATATGGATAAACAAACAATTGACGGTAGTCAGTATTTTTTTCCCTACTATGGATGTCAATGTCTACCGTCAATTGTTTGGTTATCAACATGCTTAAAAATATGTGTTCTTCTTGTGTTCAACAGAAAAAAGAAACTCACACAGGTTTGGAAACAAACGGAGAATGAGTAATGTTGAAATATTTTATTATCCCTTTACAAGTAATACAGTAATTTAGTAGATTTCAAGGTGTCTTTAATGCAAATCAGGTCAACAGTGAATGTGTGATAGGTGTAAATGTTTGTAAATGTGTGTGCATCCATCGGGCCAAAGAGCTCATGCTGTTTAATACCTCTCCCTGTCCTTGATGGTGGAATCGGGACAGTATGTTGCCATGACGACCAAGACCCATAATGGTTGCCACAGCGATGAGAGAACAAGGTGCAGATGCAGTGGTTGTCAGGGGCGACCGGCGAGAGCGAGAGAGAACGAGCGAGGCAAGTGAAGTGGATGGGTAACAGCGAGAAACAATTGAGCAGAAAGACTTAAACAAAAATTTTCCCACTCAGCTGAGAAATTAAGGGACGTAACCTTCACTTTGCAGTTAGTATGAATGAGAGATCGGTCAACACGTGGCATCCAATCTGGAGCAAAGTCACCCTCTCCTTCAAGAGGCCTTTATTTCAGCACTGATTATTTTTAGCTCTACACACTGCCGTCTCTCTGGAATACACTGTCCAGGAGTGTCAGTGACCATTGCGGCAAGGTGAAAAGTTGGGCGATGATGGGTGGCACTTGCGTGTGCGTCTCCAGATGGCTCAAAGGTCATCTGTCTAACATCTTCTAACTTTGATGATCTCGCATTCCTGTTCACCTCGTCACGATCAAACGGCGACCTTTCACCTCACCAGCAGACTCACGGTGACCCACAGTCTGGCACAGTCAAGGGTTGCTACATCATCCAGCAAAACTTTTCATCAATATTGATACCATATGTTCTGAACGACGTCAAATGCTGTGGCTGTCCAACAGTCTGTCCCCTCTGTCCTTGTTCCTATCATCCAGCCTCCTAAAGGCTTTGTTATTTGATCTGTAATTGCCATAATTGCACAGGCTGGACATAAAAAGGGGGGAAAGACAGTATAATGGCAGTCAGATACTACATAGGATGTAAAATATTGCAAACAGGAAGTGTGACTCAGGCTTATTTAACCCCAGGACAAAAAGGCATCTGATGCCCCATAATATTCTCAATTAATGTAACAACATATGCAATGGTGTTCTTTAAAAGTTACTGAAGTGCACCAAACACATATGGATCTGTCTGTCCTTGATCAGCAATATGTTTAGAATCTTATAGAAATCTGAAAGTGGTTTGAAATAAACGAGCACTGTTGCTGGGTGTCAAAAATAGCCTGAGCGACTAAGGAAAAAGAAAAAAGCAAGCGCAGTTACAAGGTTGCAGTTTGAACAGGCTTCATCAACGGTAGAAGAGGGAGGAGGGAGATGTGTAGGCGAGAACTTAGCTCACGTACATTTGCTGTCCGATGTTTAAACTTTTGTATCCACACAAAATGTATGCATGCACTTCTCTACAGTCTTACAAATAAAGAAGCAATAAAGAACTGTTTTTGGTTCCCCAAATAATTTTTCATTGAGCAGTTCTTAAAGACTAGTTCATAAAAATTTTTTATTTGTTGAATTTCCCAAGAAAAGGTTCCTCCGTCTCTCAGGCCATCCAAACGTGATGACTTTGTTTCTTTATCGGAACAGATTTGTAGAAATTCAGGATTACATCATTTGCTCACCAATGGATCCTCTGGAGTGAATGGGTGCCGTCAGAATGAGAGTTCTGATAAAAAAAACTTCTCAATACCCACAAGAAGACCATAGAACTTCATCAAGTTTTTAACTTTGCTTCTGGCTAAAATATGAGTCCTCTATCCATAATATTGCTTTCTGCAGTGAAAAAGTTGTCTTATCTGAATCAGGAGAGAAATATGCACAGATCAAGCACTGTTTACAAATGAAAACAGTCCAAAACAGTTCTAACCCAATGGATTTGCAACGAGGGATTGACTTTTTCACTGAGGAAAGTGTTATCATGATTATGGCTGGTATATTGCAACAGTTAAAGTTGAATCGCTTTAATGGTGAATTTGTTTATTACAAACACAGCTTTTCACAAGACATTAATTTATGAACTAGAGTAGTTTGGATTACTTGTGGATTAGTGTGACAAATTTTCATTTTTGGGTGATTCATTTATTTATTTTTTAACATAATTTTTTTCGTAAAAAAAATCTAAAGAACATTCTCTTTTTTCTTCAGTATATATAAAAAACTTCAATGCAATGGAAAGATTTCATGGATGTTCATGGATGATGGTTCTTAATGAAACCCATGGATGCCAATTAAAGTACCTTTGCTTTTAAAAGTGTATGAAACCAGTTGAAATAAGTTCTTAACTACAGCAAAATGCATTCATGTTATGAATCAATGAGGTAGGTCATGATGTCACAGATGAATGATCAAAGCACATAGGGATGAAAATAGAACAATTTGGCCACAAAGAGCTCAGCAGATAAGATCCCACTTTATCACAATATATTGTTTACAAGTGGTATGAATCATAAACAAAATTAGTTGAGTTTGAGCTTCAGATGACCATTACTATCCTCAGTCTTGTCCTGCTCAGGTATTTTAAAAGAAGTGTTGCCAAGCAACAGATTATCACTGTTCTTTAAAGTAAAAGCATGAGGACCTTGATTCTTTTGGTTTTAAAATAAACATGAACATAAAGAAGGAGAAACTATAAAACCAGACAAGTGTCCTTCAAACTGTCCATTCACTGATTTCTCCTTATCTTCCCCTTCTTTCTCTCTCTCTCTCTCTCTCTCTCGCTCTCTCTCTCTCCAGTGAAAACTATTTTCTGTTTTGTTTCATTATTCACATGTATGTTTACTAAGAATAAAGCGAAAGGAAATAAAAACACTGACCATATATTGAATTTTCAAATGTGAAACTATTTTCTCAAGAGTTTTAAACTCATGTACAATATTTTTGATTTGTTAATAATCAGTAGGCTGATAATATTAATAATATCAGCTCCACTTGAAATGCTTAACCATTTGCATGACTTACATTTTGTGGCTCCTGCCCTGTTTATTAAAAGTATATAAAATAATAAATAATAATAGCAGGCTAATATAGCAGACTATAAAAATTTCAAATGTATTGAATTTAAACAAATAATATTTTATTGATTTTTTTAATCTGTCTTATTATTTATAAAAATTAGTCGTGTTAAGTGATCGAAAAACTTTGTTTTGATATGTTTTTCAGTAGGGGGTGATCTTACAATGTCAACCCTGTTACCATCATTTTCTATAGTAAACAAATGATATTTAAAAATTTGGTCATTTTAAAAAGCATTAGAATTAAAATCGAGCGTGACCTTAAAAATTAAACGTATTTTTTCTGTATAAATATAACGATATATAACAATATAGCTTGTTTAACCTTACAATTATATTACAACACATAATATTTAAATATTAACAGTTTTTTCTCATATAATCATATAATCATACAAGAAATAAAGTTTTCAAATCACCTAATCAAACTGCAAACCTGTTTGATATAATGACCCACCACAACCTATATTCGTGATCCGTCCCTTGGTTTAACTGTGGTTTGCAGTAAAATGATATTTCAGCGATTATGTTGCGTGGGGGATAAAGGGATTGCAGTCGTGGGATAAAACACTTATTTTCTTAATCGTGGTTATTGTTTGTTTTCTATTTTCATCGCATGGGTGGCATAATGTAATTGTTGATTGTGAGTTATCAGCCTCCTACTAATTGCTTTGATGAAGAAGCAATAACCACAGGCGCATCTACACTTTTCAATTAGCATATCACTGAAATTCATTGACATGAGGTGTAAGTTCTTACTCCTTATCCAGTCCCTATAACAGCATTTCCCTGAAGCCAAGCAGCAAAATTCTGTTACAGCAGCTCGCGGCAAGATGCACCTGCTCTGAGCGCGCAACAGGGTGGAGAGTTTGGACCACTGCCTCCGTCTAGATTTGTCCAAATCTGGCTTTGCGCGTTGAAAGGGATCCCATATTTATCCTACGTCACTATCACAGCAGTAAAATGCAGAGATACTTGGAGATCAGATTCAAATCCATTTATGCACGCCCCCTCCCATCATTTCTTCAGGCGCGCTCTCTATATAAAGGATCTGGAGGCAATGTTTCCACCAGAAGCTTCACACGAAAGCGAGAGAGAAATCCATAGCATACCAACGGTAAAACTTAAGAGACGACAGAGGATACATGGGCAAAGAAAAAAATGTTTTTCTCAATTACTAAGTACAATTTTTTTTAAAGATATTATCCAAAACTTACAAGAAGTGGCGTCTGCCCGAAATGATGGTTGAGAAGCTCTAACTGCAGGCAGTTTTTACTCAGATTATTCGTCCTTTCCAACGATTCTTTGGACTCGAGAAAATGTACCGGTCCACTAAAGGAGCATCAAAGGCACGGAGGGATCAAATCAACGAAGAAATTCGCAACTTGAAAGATCTTCTGCCTATCTCCGATGCCGACAAAGCTCGTCTTTCCTATCTTCACATCATGTCCCTAGCCTGCATTTACACAAGAAAGTCCGTCTTTTTCTCTCAAGGTAGGGTTAACTTAACCAGGACTTTTGCTAGATTAAACTGAGATTGATTTGTAATCGAGTTCTTGAGTTGCCATTCGAATATAAAGTTATTGATGTTGCGTTAGTTCTTTAGATCAGTGTATTTGCTTTTAGGTTCTTCAAAGGTTGAACGGTTCTTGAACATTACATGGTTTTCTAAAGAACTTAAGAACATAAAAAGATGAATCAAGCTGTAAAATAATTTTAAAAACCTTTATTTTTACAAGCATAGAGCAGATATGTCATATCTGAGGAAGCTCTGTCTCTGTCCAGAGTTCTGAAAGTAGCTAGTCTGTCTCTGTCTATGGTGCTGATGTTGAGTTATTTGTGTGGATGTTGTGATTTATTTTTATTTTTTACTCTGTACATATTATAGTACAGATCTTTATTTTGAGATTTCCATGTTTTGTCTTTATCAGTGTCAGCAGGTCATGATGTGAGCGGGAGCATCCTGTCTTTGCCAGAACTCTCGGATCTGCTGCACACACTACCAGGGTTTCTCCTAGTGCTGACGAGTGAAGGAAAACTCCTGTATCTATCAAACAATGTCGCAGAGCACCTTGGCCATTCCATGGTAAGAAACATAAATTTGAAAATAAATATTTTATATTTAACTTTTTAGTACTTTGTTAGCAATTGGTGCATGCTAAAAATAATTATTTGGACTTCATTCAGGTGGATCTGGTGGCTCAAAGTGACAGCGTGTATGATATTATAGACCCAGCTGACCACTTCATCATGAGGGGCAACCTTGTGCCAATCACCACATCTGACTCAGGTAATTCACTCTGTTGGTTTGACACATTCTTTTAAAATAAAGTATTTGAGATGTATTGTACATGATGTAAAAAATAATCCCCTAATCCTAATGTGTCACTCTTCTTTTTTTTCAGACCGTCTCTTTCGCTGCCGCTTCAGCACTTCGAAGTTTGTACGGAGGCAGGGATCAGGGAACAAACTGACGTTGGTTCGGGCACGCTGTCTGCCACCTCCATACCACACATCTTCCTACTGGACCTCCAATCCAGTGTGGGTGTGTTTTTGCTCCCCACTGGAGTCCAGCGTCCCTCAGGTTTCGTCAGCTAGGAATCCTCTCCCCACTCCTCCTGCGGAGCAGTCTTTCCTCCTAGCCTGTTTCCAATCTCAGCACAGCCGGGACATGAGAATCCATGCTGCTCAGGACAGGTACAGTATGAGTCCTGTGAATGTCCCTGTCAGTATATGATTATGTATTTGAGAGTGAGGGAATAATGTTGATTTGTTGTGTTTCTCTCTCTCTCTGACAGTGTTAGCGTATACCTTGGCTATGACATAGAGACTCTGCGCTCTCGCTCATGGTACAGTCTGATTAATCCCCGTGATCTGTCTCACGCCTCTGCACAACACGGCGTCCTGTGTGAGTACATGACTTTCTTTGTTTAATTTTTACAGTGCATAAAGTTTATACCATATATCAAAAAGCTGGTCTAGTAAATGTGGTTTATTAATTGATCAGTGTGCCCTTTTTCAGTACATGAAGGTGGGGAGAGGCAGGTGGAGATGGTGGTCCAGGTAGAGGCAGCAGATCACTCATGGGTCTGGCTTTACATTGTTCTTCAGCTGGAGACTGGAGAATATCCCATCAACAGCCTTAACTATGTCATAAGGTATAAAGGGCCCTAAAACCAGCTTTAAGTTTATATACTATAAAATTTACATTTCGTAAAATTATATTATAGATTAAAATTACATAATGATTTTTTTAAATTAATTTATTAACTGAATTGTTTTATTACATTATGTTTTATATTGTTAATACTAATAGCCATTAATTATTATACAATAACAATAATAATAATAATAACGGTTATTATTATTCTTAGTATATTATAACATGACATTGATCATTTGTAATTTTTTCATAAACGTTTAATAATGGTAAATTAAGTATTTTTAAAAATAATAATAATAATAATTTATTATTATTAAACACTATTTATATTATATTTTGAAATGTATATGTTTTAAAGAAGTTTATCAATACTTCCATTTTTTATTATATTAAATATAAAAAAACTATTATTTATAATTCTAGTATTTTTTTACTATATTTACCACATTTATGAAATAATTAACAATCTGTCATTTTCTCTACCCTTCTCTCAGTGAGTCTGAAGCCTGGTCGGTGCGTCAGCAGTTGTATTCAGAGCAGAACCAGCTGGCTCTCCTGTACCAGGAGGCACGCCAGAGCTCTGACCCCCTGTCCAGCCCAGACCAGGTCTTCACACCCAGCAGCGGTGGCCTGTCCTCCCAGTCCTTTGACTTCAGCTTCACCACTTCTGGCCGGAGCTCCTCGGAAGAGTTCCCTAGTACCTCTGGCTCAACCAGCATGGCACTCGACCCCCTTCAAGGCTTTTCTCAGGACGAAGAGAGCCTTCCACAACTGCATGGCAGTCACCAGATGTGGAGATCAGCCATGACTGTTTCTGCTGAACATCTGAGCAGCATTCATATCCCAAGTCTTTCTATAGTTCCGCAAACCCATATTGCCCCTCCACCCCTTCCTCCGTTCAAAGCTCCTCCTAAGCG
>JADLZN010007236.1:0-21983 GCA_018155175.1 Sinocyclocheilus anophthalmus
AACAGCCCCACCTATTGGTCAAAAGCGATAAACCATTGCATCATATTACTAGTGAATGCATTTGATTTTTTAGCCATTTTGGCAAAACACATCTTTAAATGCCTTGCTTAGCTCCTCATTTGCCTCATTTTGTTGTGTTTGGCTCCTTAATTGCTAGATTTAAGATTCTTGCAATTCTCGAAGAATCAGAAACTGAAGCCCTGTTTAAAGTCAACATGAAACATGCCATTTTACTTCTCTAATCTGATGAGTGTTCATTAAGAAGATACGATTTTATCCATCAGGAATCAATGGATCTGGTTGTGAAAGGCTTTCTTTTAAATCTTTTATGTTGATGAATGATTGTAATGTTTCTTTTTCTTTCTTTAGAATAAAACGTTGCAGCTGATAATCTTTCAAAGATGTGTGTAAAAAAAAATATATATATATATGGCCAAAATCTGAGACAAACGGCATTAATAATGTACAGAGACACAAGCAGTCGGTGTTTCTAATGACGGACGAGTGTTTGTCACAGATCACAGTAAAATGTTTTGTCTTGATACCAACTGCGTTCTGTCCTGTTTAAAGAAATGTGAAGCACAAAGCTGATGAAAAATCTATTGTATGTGTATATAAAACTTAGAATAGTCTGCAGGTTCCACTTTGAGAAACAACTGGTATTGAAGGTTATCGTGTGCGATAGTTCACCCTAAAATGAAAATTTAAATGAAATGTTGTTGCTTTTTCGTTCGTCCTCGGAACACAATTTAAGATATTTTTAATTAAATCTGAGAGGTTTCTGTCCCTCCATTGACAGCCTGAGCAACTTTCACTTCGAAGGCCCAGAAAGGCAGTGAAAGCATCATGGAAGTAGAACATGTGTCTCCACTGGTTAATTTTCTGAAGCGATGGGAATAACAACTATATTCAACATTTTCTTCGCTTCCGCTTAATGACAGAATTTTCATTTTTGGGTGCACTATCCCTTTAAAAGCTGAGTTTGATCATGTGACCACAGTGCTTGATCTGCTGATGCTGGCTGGAGGTTTTGTGTTTCTGGAAACGTTTTGAAGTTTGATTTGACATGAAACACGTTCGGCTCTACTGCAACAGATCTGAGAACCAAAATGCAATGTACAGTAGATTATTTTTTAGGATTATCAATCCTGAAAATGTGTAAATATTCAATAAATGAATTCATGTGAACATTTTTTTTGCTCGTGTCTAAGGGTTAAAAGGTCTGATGTAACGTTGCTGTATCCGTGGAGGGTTGAGATGTGATTCTGTGATGATACATTCTGTAATTATTGTAACTTTGCATTTGAAGGATGAATATAAATTGTATCTGATGCTCTTATGACCGTTAGCTCTAACAAAATATCCCATTTTCAAAGGGTTTTGATTTTTGAGTGATAAGAATTTTTCTTGTAAAAAAATATTGTGCAGCACGACTGTGTTCAACACTGATAATCAGAAATGTTTCTTGAGCATCAAATCATCATATTATACTGATTTCTGAAGATCATGTGACACTGAGACTGGAGGAATGATGCTGACAATACAGCTGCGCATCACAGAAATAAATTACAGCTTAACAGAGATTCACATAGAAACCCGCTGTTTCTAGATTGTAATCATATTTCACATTTTACTGTATTTTTGATCAAATAAATGCAGCCTTTGATGAGCAGAATAGACATCTTTCAAAAACATTACTACTGACCCACCACCTTTTGTATATATATTTAAAATATTTTATAAAAGTACACCATAGCACCAGTTATTTATATTACATTAACATTTTTTTTAAATTTTCTACATGCTACAAACAATTACAGACACTGAATCTTTCCAGGAGGTGCTGATTGAACAACTTCCTGAATCTGAAGCACAAACTGATTGAAAATCATCCGAACACGAGCATCATGAATAACTCGGAGCTATGGATTTTAAAACAAACAGCAGGTTCTGTGGCAGCAAGTCCCGGGGGTCGGTGGGACGATACACATCTGATGTGATTCAGAAACATTCTCTATGAATTCTTATTAGACTAGTGATGATTTATAAGAGCTAATCATGAATATAAACCACAGCAATGCAACAGATACAGAAAACGTCCATCAGAGACGACAGCGTCTCCAAAAACGAGCAGAAATGACTTTCATGGTCCATCCTCCTCCTCCTCATCCTCGCTGCAGTGTTCTTCATCACGTGCTGGTGGGAAGCTTCTGCTTTCTGTTCTTGGCTGGAATCCCCGTCTGTTCGTATTCCCGGTTCTCTCTGAGATACTCTTGTCTGCACTCCTCGAAGAACACAGGATCCTGATAACTGAGAGAAGAAACGCCATTCAGAGCACGATCACACACTAAAATACATGACAAAAACTCCTGCTTCATCAACATTTATCAAATAAACATGATCTTCAAACTTGATTTTCATGGCACTTTTTTGTTTTTTTCTGTGACCCTGAAGCACAAAACCAGTCATGAGGGTCAGTTTTTTAAAATTGAGGTTTATGCATCCGCTGAAAGCTGAATCACAGATGTGAGTTCGTTCCATTGATCTCCGTGAACGTTGTGGTATTCCGATAACACAGTACCCCATATCTGTTCCTTGAAAATCTGACGGAAGCTGCTGTAGGGTGACTGAAAAAGGGGTGGGTGTGGCAAAAAAATTCTAAATATTAGAAAATAATCATTAAATGAAGTTTCTTAGCAATGCCTCTTACTACACCGCAACATGAAGTTACGGTAAAGGACATTTACAAAATATCTTTATGGAACATGATCTTTACTAATATCCTAATGATTTTTTTTGGCATGAAAGAAAAATTGATAATTTTTACCCATACCGAAGGGGGGTGTATTGTTGGCTGACGTCCGGATGTCATCCAATACAGAATAGCCAAGCCGCCGGCAGACCCCTTCAAACAACTGCATTTTGTTCTCAGGGACACTGTAGTGTTTCTGCTCCTCTGGGGTCACACACATATCCGTCGGGCTCACAAATGAACCTGGATATTAGCGGCTTGTGAAATTGTTAACATCATGAAAAAATCTTTATAATTTTGTTACAATGTAACACTTTCTTGTGTCAGAAAAGATCTAAATATTTTAGGAGACTTTGTCTCAATCATGAACATCTAACAGCTACAGTCTGACAGACACGAATTTACTTAAATATTTTATATTTTAAAACATAACGAGTCCAGTGCTTTAATAACATAATAAACATACATAATTAATAACTGGTAAAAAAACAACAACTTGATTATACAAAACTATTTTATACATTTTTGCAAGAATTTCGGCCTGTTTGTTTTTTATATATATATATAGAATTGGTGAACAAGGGTTATATAAGAATCTTTCTTAATGAACCATGTTTTCAAACTTAATTGGCCATGGTAAAATTTTATTTATATTTATTTTTTTGTGAAGCTTCAGTAATGTTTTGTATGGTAAATGTTATACATTATCCTATATTATATGACCATCATGCTCATTTTAAAATACTATTTACGAGACTTTGTCGACCAATTGAAGTTGTAATGTTCAGATGCGAGTCAAAGTTCTAGTTCATTTAGTTTTAATATTTGAAAACAAAAAAAAAATTCTAGCAGTTTTTTGATAATTTATTATTTCATTATAATTACATATTTTTTAGTAATGCGCCTAATGCAATTTTAGGATCAACCAAACCCTAAAAAAGACCATGTTGACTTGATATAAAATCCAGATTTTTGATTAAATCAACCTGTTGTTAGGATCTCTAAATGGATACACCACCAAGACCAACGTGCCCATTTAATATATTATATAATACATGACATAAAAAATGCATTAAGAATAATTGTTTCAATATAATCATTAAATTATTATTTTTCTTCTTATTAATAAATTCACAATAGTTGTGAATGGATCACCAGCTAGACCAAGGAGCCCACACTTTATTAAATAAAAAACATCAAAAATCACAGTATTATTTTCCATTATTTATTTTTACACCATGTATTAAATTAAATACTGTGCAAATAATTTTATATAATAAAATACTATAGAATTTTATAATTATTTACAATATAATTTATATATAATAATCTACATTTTTCTTTCCTAATCAAAAATTAAAAACAATGTATTTACTTAAAAGGTTTTTTTATGTTTCAGTTTTATTGTCAGCCATTTTTTAGGATCTCTGGACCAACAGGTGCCCAAACTCTGGGGGCTGTGAGACAGAAATAAATGCTGGATTATATTATATTATATTAAAATGTGTTACACAAAAATAAATAATTAAAAATGGAAAAGTGTTAGATTTTAAAATATTTAAATACTTAAAACCAAACCATTTCAGTGCAAAAATAAACAAAAGAAAAAGGCAAGAAATGATATGATGTGCTACAAAATGTTTATGGTTTGGGCATCTCTGAACTCGACCATTCTGACTTGTTCCTCTAAAAAGTTGATCAGAAAAGCAGTGGTTTGTGTGAATGAATGAAGACTCACTGCAGCGTCAGACACTCTTTCAGAGCGGCGGTCTCCTCTCGACACCTGAACACCATGAAGAACGCTACGAACACACAGAAGAGAAGGACTCGTCATCTCAGTACGATACGAGCGCATGAACATCAGTGTGTGTGTTCTGTGTCCAGCAGAAGAACCGACGGAGTGAATGTGTGTCTGTGTTTCTGTTATCAGGCTCTGCTGCTGTCCAACATTAATTAGCTCTCGTCCTGCGACTCCAAGCTCCACCAAACATCAGTGTAATTACTGATATCTGACTGATGATGAGCTCTCATCTGTATGCAGAGCAGATTGAGCAAAACCAATTCCAGAGAGCAGAAGCGTGAGACTAATCTGATACATATGAAGATCATCTGATGCATAAACATGAAGATAAACACTCAACTCCTCCAGCGCTTCTGAGAGACAAGAGAAACAGCGCGCACACACACCACACACCACACCACACACACACACCCACACACACACACACACACACGCTCGCACACTCACACACGCTCGCACACTCACACGCTCGCACACTCACACACACACAAACACAACTCTCATCTCACACCCACACACCACTCTCTCTCCCACCAACACACACCACCTCTTTCCCACAACACTCTCTAACACTCTCTCTCTCGCCACACTACACACACACACACACCATCACACAAGCTCTCTCACACTCACACACAACACACACACTCTCTCTCTCTCTCACACACACACACATACACAAACAAACACACTTCTCTCTTCACAATATCGGACAAACACACATCATGCACTACTCTCCTCTCGTCTCTCCTCCTCTCCACACACACACACACCATCACACACTCATCTCTCTCCTCTCCTCTTCACACAACACTCTCTCTTCTCACACACAACACACAACAATCTCAGAAATACACACTCTCCACACACACCCTCTCTCTTCTCTCACACATCTCAGCACACATCTCGCTCACACTCACACACACACACACCCACACACTCTCTCACACACACACTCTCTCTTTCTCTCACACACACACACACACACCACTCTCACACACACACCCACACCACACACACCACACTCTCCACCCACTCACATACACACACACAATCACACACACAATGAACTAACACCCTCTCATTCTTTCTCTCTTTCTCCCCCCCACCCGTCATCGTTTCCTCACACACACTCTCCCTCTTCTCTCTTCCACACACACACACCCCACTCACCACACACTCGCACACACAACACCGCACTCTCCTCTCACACCCCAACACACACACACAACTCACACCACACACACACACACACACACACACAAAACAAAAAAAAACACTTTCTCTCTCCTTCCTCACACACACACACAACCACACCCACACACTCTCACACCTCACACACACACACCACTCTCTCACACACACACACACACTCTGGCTGGTCCCTCCCTTGGGGACTCTCCATAGGCTAATGGTTTTTATACTGTACAGACCGTATTTTCTATTGCCCTACACCACCCCTACCCCTAAACCTACCCCTCACAGGAGACTATTTCTGCATTTTTTAACTTTCCTCAAAAAAAACTCATTCTGTATTACCTCTCTCACACATCACACTCTCGCACTCACACACACACAAACACACACACACTCCCTCACACACACTCTCTCTCTCACACTCACACGCACACACACTCACAGATACACTCACTCACACACACACTCACTCACCACACTCACACTCTCGCAACTCACACTCTCTCACACTCCCCTCAGCCCACAACCACACACACACACACATACAGACAAACATAAATAGTGATGAAAGCCAAAATATTAAATGTCATGGATGTATATTTACAGAGTAATCCACTCTTGTAGAGGAGGGTCAAAATGACAATTTTCAGCTGAGATTCAGAGCCAAATTACAGGAGGGTAAAATGACTTTAGAAAGATGGCAGCATCATTATTTTATTTTTACACAATGATTGGTAATTCTATTAGTACAATCTGTTGACTTCAGCAATAATTGTTGCATTATTGCCAACGTGGGTGACGTGTCAAAAATTGGAATAAGCACTTTTTGAGTTTGTGTGCCCAAAGTTTACATGCCCTAGTACTCAAAACTTATAAAGAATACCTTAAATAGCAGTTTATATTTTGGGTCTCCATAAACCTTGTCTTTTGTATCCTTATTTTTAAGCCCCTCATAGATGTTCAGCTACCAGAATGTAGGACAAATTTTACTGTGGCATTATAGACTATAATTTGTACACACTTTCAGAGGCCAAAAACCAAATCTTGTAGGTCATTTCGCATTCAGCTGATCCTCTTTTTCCTTTTAAAGGAATGTCTAGAAGAACAATAACGTTGAAGCTAAGAAAATTGTATCTGTTTTCCTTCTCTATCCAGACAAAGTGGCATTGGACAAACCTGTCCTACATGTGTTAAAAATGCAGCAACTGAAATGTCATGGTACGGCACATTAAACCTGCTCCAACATGAAGATTGTCTAATAAATGGTATTATTTGGAAGGAGGTGATTTCTCTGCTGTGATTTTATCAGCTTCTGAAGGCATCGTAACTATGTTACCTCCTCCCCACCGCGCACTGAGATTCATCTGGAATTGTGAACCATACAGGGCCTAAAAAATGAAGATTCCAAAAAGAAAAGATTTTCTGAATAACCCGATCTTCTAAATTTCAAATTAAGCTATCTTTGTATAATTCTGAGTTACATCCACGCTAACTTTGGAAAATAACATTTTTGGCACTCGCTATTTATGTTCTATGCATTTGTTTTGATAGAGGGAAACAAGATACTTTTCTAGTTTCAATATTATTTGTTCTTCATACAATGTTCTTTAAATACAATAAGTATCAGCTGTATACAAAGTGACCAACATTCATTTTTGACCACTGAAAATGGGAAAAATTCAACATGAAGCCTCGTTGAGATCCCTGTATCTCTGGGATTGAACCATTCCGGACCTTAAAAATGAAGATTCCAACAGAAAAGTTTGTTAACAACCAAAATCTAAAAGGGCATTAAGGTATCTTTACAGCTTCTTGAGTTACAGGAACAGGAAAAGTGCTTTTTTCCATTTTTGAACGGTCACCATAAGCATATAATGCAGCAAATATTTGCTGAAGTCAGCAGATTTTACTAATAGAGCTACCAATCTCTGTGTGAAAATAACATCATGATGCTGCCATCTTTCTAAAGTGATTTTAGAAAGACCTCTAAAAAATTACTCAGCAAATATTAATCCATAGCATTTAATATTTTGGCTTTGGTCTTCATATGCGCATGTATTTCTTGCACCAGAAAAAATTTTTTTTTTAGCTGGGTCGACACGAATGACACTAAAAGGATTCAGAGGCGGTGCAAGCTATCACATTTTGATAAACGTGATTTTCTTTGGAACACCGCGACTTTATCAATAAGTCCATGAGCATATTAAACACAACAAATCATGATCTCATGTTGACTTTGCATGATCAAACGCGGCACAAGCGCGTGTGGCAGTTGAACCTCTGAAACTCAAGAGTGTAAAGCAGCTCTGAACAATGAAGCGGCTTGTTTTCACTGTGGTCTCGGTACGACTACAGCCAGAGCTTTAACACGCCTAACCCTAACACGCTAACACACGTCCTGCAGCGCTGCGGCGCAGAGGTGTGAAAGCCATGAGCTAACGTCAGGAGGGGGTTTCCACGCGCACACATGAGGAGAAATACTCAATGAAACACTCACAGTCACTGGGGAGAGAATACACACACCACACACAACACTCTCTCTCTCTCTCTCTCTCTCACACACACACACACACACACACACTCTCTCTCTCTCACACACACAACACCACACACACACACCCACCCTCTCTCATCTCTCCTCTCACACAACACACACACACACTCCCCTCATCTCTCTCTCTCACCACACACCACCACACCACCACCTACTGGTTTCCATGTTTGATGGGGACCAACTTTATAATCATCACATGTGGGGACCACCCTTTCTAAAGGGTTAAGAGGTCTGAAAAAAATGAGGGACACCAACCATAGCTCTCTTAGCCTATACACGACTTCAGACACCTGCATTGATGAAGTAATGTCTTGACCATGCTTAATGGGGACTTCTGAAAAACCGGGTTAACATGACTTACAGGGACCAAATTTGCATATTATATGCATATCATTAGCATAATACACACACATTCCCGTGATTTGTGGGGACCTTGCACACACACTATTACACACACATTCCCGTTATTTGTGGGGGACCTTGCTTGCACACACACTATTACAACACAGTCCCGTGCTTTGTGTGGACCTTGCACACACCCTATTACACACACATTCCATGATTTGTGTGGGACCTTGCAACACACACTATTACCCACAACATTCCCGTGATTTTGGGGACCTTGCACACACCTATTCCACACATTCCCGTGATTTGTGGGGACCTTGCAACAATAAGTATTACTAATGACAAATAAAAGGCATTTATATGAAGTAAATCTTCAGACTGCATTTGTTTATTTGCTCTTAAAATGGGTTTCATCTAGTAGAATTAAAATGTTTATTAGTAGTACAAAAGTAAAAATGTTGAAATGTAACTTTAATTAGTTTATGTGGAGATGTAGTGAGGTCTGCAAACGGTGCTAGTGATGCAAAGCTTCACTCTCGCATAAAACACCTAAGCCCAGTTTCACAGACAGAGATTAGCTTAAACCAAGACTAGGCCTTACTTAAATTAGGGTATTTAAACGGCTTCTATAAAATGACTTCGAAAAAAAAAACCATTACTGGTGTGCATCTTGAGACAAAAAAAAGGCACTGACATATTTTAAGATCCTTAATGTCAAGTTATATTCAGTTATGAACAACCCAAACATCATTTTGTGGAATTTGCATACAAGATTGTTTTAAGGTAGTAATAATTGTCTGTAATATGTTCCAACCCATATCATACCAACAAGTCAAGCATTTAAACCTTTCCACTTCAAACTATTCTTTCTTTAATTGTAATTGTTTTAAAATAGTGTTCAGCCCCAGCCAACCACCCCGCATCAGCTACTACTCATTCACCGGATACTTATCACTACAATAAACCTACTACTACTTGAACTTCAAGACATTAATTCAGATTCAAATGACTGAATTCAACTTTTATTGAGTTAAACTTCACAATAACTTCAAGTCAAACATCAAAAATCCTGTTATACTAAAAGTAAAAAAAATAAAATTATATAACTTAACTTTCACACATGCATCCTTTCACAGGCATGCGTTTCAACAAAAATGCTTTTCAGCTTGTGGCCTTTATGCACTGGTTTAACAATAAAGTTATTCTATTTCTTTAAGTGTTGCTGTGGCTTTAACTTATTTAAACAAAACCTGCCATGCCAGATAGTTGCATTATCTGCACTGCAATTTCTTTTTGTAAGCTGTAATGTGATTATAAACGTAAAATTTTACTGTCTTCCAATCGCGGTTCCTCAGAGCCTCTGGTTCAGCTTTCAAGCATTTCTCACAGTCACTCTTTGCTGGTACAGTGCTAGATATGATGAATGGCTTCAGGTGCCTTTCCACCGCCTGCACCTCTGCCTGCTGCCAGGGCTTTTTCTTCTGCGTAGTTTTACCTTAAAGTGATCAGAAAGAAATAAATGATTAAGACCGGATGCTGGAATTCCAATCCACAGTTCTGAATCCTGAATTTGTTCAAGGATTCGATCTCTCTAAAACCTCCTTTACGGAGACTCTGCTCTGCTCTGATTGGTCAGATGTCCCAGTCTGTTGTCGGTTCGACCGTTGTTTGAGAGTCGGTCAAACTACACATTCACAAACAGCCAATGAAAACCAAAGGCTGGGCTTTTGTTACAAACCTACACCGGTTCATGCAGGAAGTAAGTCTGGAATTACTGATGACTTGTTTCTTTCGTTTGGGAGACCGTAATTTAATTTGTCCTGCACTTTGATCTTTTTACATTTGATATTTTATATTACACACTACATGAAAGGTCATACCCGAGAAAGCATAAAAGGGGTACTTTTATAACTAGATGAATGACTAAATACATATGATATAACCAGGGGTCTGTAGTAAATTTTTATGAATTGTGGGGAGAGAGAGAGAAAGAAAAAATAAATAAATACTGAAATCTACAAATTGATAGTGATATAATCAGCCAATATTGCCAGCAAAATCAGCAACTTCAATAATATTTCTCAGTTAATTATAGGGAGAAAAACAAAAACTCTTCTACCCATTCTAAAGAAATGGTGCTGATTTTCATGCCAGAGATGGTGCATTTATGCATTTCAGAAGGACCTACAAACCTCTCTAGAGACAATATGCAATGCAAGCAACAGAGCACATTAAACATGTGTGCAAAACATTACATGTGTCATCTTATTTTTATTTATTCACAGCTGACAGAGGATGGGACTGGGGGCTTTGAAATGACAAAGCATTAATTTTAGAATTTTTTCAGGATAAAATGACAACAGATATAAGCTTATCAGGTGAGTAAAAGGAGTATTCCCTTTTTTTACCTGTGTGGCTGCTACTGCAACATTTAGCCATTTCTAGTTTAATTTAATTCTACAGAAAGCAACAGACATACAAAAGAGAAATGTGTAAGAGTTCACCTTTGCAAGGCGGCCTGATAGCACTGGCTCCTGAAGGCATCTGCTCATCTGATGATGGTTTGTTTCTCTTGGGTGCTGGAGATATATTCCTCCCGGTTGGAGCAAGTACCACCTCGTCTGAAGGTTCTAGGGGAAATAATCAAAGTTCAACATTTTCAAAAAGATCAAGAATTTAAAAAAAAAAAAAGGAAAAAAAGGTTAATGTGCTATAAAATGCTGACAATGCACAAGTGATGTGTATTTTTGTCACACTAATGATTTTAATCATGATGATGCAATAGATACAGCAAGTGCAATTAACCCTAAAGTGTGCAGTTGTTTTCATCATTGCAAGTATAATTGAACTACATCTACATCATGTCTTTGCAATAACCATTTTAGAAAAAAATAAGCTCAAACTCTTTAAACGGAGTACTTAGTTTTATTTCAGTCATAATGGACTCATCTGACAATGCGTTTTGTGCCTCAACCCATCCAACATGAGAAGAGAGTGGATCAGCTAGCATTACACAACACATTTTAACTTTCTCTACTTAAACCACCTTCTAAGTTTAAGTTGTATTAACGTAAAAAAAAAAAAAAAGTTTACTGAAAACATGTTTGAGAATCGCTTTGAGGCATTTGATAGTAGATTTGACAAAAAAATGCCTGTTTAGTGCACTGAAGCATCTTCTTCAGTGTTGGCACAATGTTTTTGCCCGTCAGGTCTTCACAAGTCACTTGACTGACAACTATTAATAACTACAAATTGTAATTGTGTATTTTGACAGTAATACAAACCGTCAACAGTAGATGAACAGTGTTCCTCTTGTATGCTCCCGTCTTCCTCATCACAGTCAATAACTTGTTCTTCCTCATCACAGTCAATAACTTGTTCTTCCTCATCACAGTCTATGACTTGTTCTTCCTCATCACAGTCAATAACGGTTTCTGTGGAAGTTCAAAGTACAGCTTTACAGTGGTATATAATAGCTCGTCATAAACACATGGTATATGAATAGATGGTTTAAAAAAATCGAATAAAATAACAAACCATCAGGATCTATCCCAATTTCATCCAAGTTCTTGCCATGGAACTCGGCTAATCTTCCTTGCCCAAGAGCCATTAAAACTTTGCTGATCTTGGCAAGCTGCAGGATCTTCTCAGGGAGTCGATAGAACTCACGATGGATTCTTATGTCATGCCCAAGAAAGTTTGCCAGCTGGTCCATCTCGGTGTCTGTCATGTTCAGCACTGTTGAAAGGGTCGCGGCATGCTTTCGCAGCCTGGTAGATGTCAGTGCCTTGGGACACTTTGCACCACACACCTTTGCAAAGCCGCGGAGGCAGTCTGACCCTCGGAAATGTGTCACGGCATCGGGTCTAGCAAACATATAGGCATTGTCTTTTAAAACCCCCACAAGCCTCTCTCTGCTTAACAAGGAGTTCTAAGGAACACAGCATTTTTGGAGTCAGAAGAATTGGAACTGGTCGACAACGCTTTCCCCTGGTGATAAGCCTTGTGAAGTGTCTGCAGAGTTTCTTCTCCACTTCGGAGAGTGCCCAGTCCACATCCTCATGCGGATCAGAAGTGTCTCTTGATAAAAACACAGACAAAGGCATGCTCGCCACCTCTCCTTCTCTCCGCCGGTTAAAGAGAATCATCTGGGCTAGACACACCTTGGCCAGCTCCATCCAGGCTTTAGTAGAGGCACTTTCAGAGAGCAGGTTGAACCACTCGTCTTGCACTTGACTGAGAAAAGTATGCAATTTTTGTACATCTTCAGTAAAGGGCATGAGAGTGGGCACATTGCACTTTGCTTCCCTGATATTCCTCAATGCTGTAGCTAAGATCATCTCGTTCCACTTTTCCTGATGGACGTCTTGAAACTCAATCTCTTTCTTCACAAGCTGTTAGTTGTTTGAGATGAAGCCGTGGGCTTTTAAGAGTCTGTTTACTTTAATCAAGGGATTCTCAAGCTTGTTTGCAAGTGATGGAATCATGAACGTGTCGGTTTCACTGTCATTCCCACATGTTTACTTGACAGCTTTGACAGTCTCCATGTACTTCTTTGGATTTACACAATCTTCCAGTGTTTTTAAGGAGGTGACTCTCCTGGTATTGTGAATCAACCTTCCCAATTCTCGCATCTTCTCCCGCACACATTTATTCTCATGTGATAGCCCACCTTTGTTCAACAAGTGCAGCCCAATTTCCGTAATTACTCTGTCATTTTTTATTATATCTGTGATTGGGTCAGGATTCATGGCACTGATTACTCCCCACAGTTGTTTGGTCATGTCTGAAGGCACAGGCCCGGTGTAGGTACACATGGACTGAACACGTTTTTTTCCTGGTTTGGGGGCGACTGATTGTGGTTGAAGTCTACAAGTACGCATATGTCTCCACAGGACCCTTCTTGTAAAAAGTCCTTGACAGTATGCACAATGCATGAAATCTTCTCCCTGCACTTTTTTACGTGGTCGTTTAAATGCCACTAGTTCACCCTTTCCTGACTCCATAACAGCAGCATTGTGAGCATAGTTTCCTCTGTTGCGAATATAATCAAGCTGACTTTTTCTCTCCTTTGAACCCTTTGGAAAGCTTAGAGCTCTAGCCACATCAGACTTATTTTCATGTGAACTTTCTAGATGCCTTGCCATCTTTGCATAAGGTTTAGTGCAATACAAGCAGTAATGTCTCTTGTTGTACACTCTAGCACCATCTGTTTTTTGGTATGCACTAACAACTACGCCGTCCGTTGTGTTCTGACTTAAACTGGGTTCTTCTCCGGTTCCAGATGCTTCGGATGTAAGGCCGTGCATTTTGTCTGACGTTGTGGTGTCACAGTCAGGGCAACTCACCGAGCCAGATTCATCAACATCCAGTTCATCAAGAAGCTGACGTTTTGTCTGGTTTAGTGTAAGGCTAACATCACCGTCACTTTCGGAAGTGGTATCTGGAACGTAATCATCTGAACTCTCTGGTGTAGAATCAAAGAGCTCATCAAAATCTTCAAGATTTGTGTCTTTCATCGAAAAAAAAAAAAAAAAAAAAAAAAAAAAAAAAGAATTAGGCAGAACTGCTGCAATTAATTGATCAATAGATTAACAGAGACACAGTACATTTTCAACTGAAATGAAATTAACTTTTTTCCCCCTCAATTTTGCAAGTTAGATGTGTTGATTTGCTGCTTCTTACTATGTAAAGATAACATTCTCAGTGAAAAAGTTATGGGCAGTTGATCTGACCAAAAAATAAAAAATAAATAAAAAGATCAGATTACAAAATTTTGGTCTTAAAGTAAAATAAATTGTAATTATTCTGATATTTTGCAGTCAATATCACATAAAAATATATTAACATTACACAAATTATTTTACACCATTCCACAGAGTTACGGATGATGAGAATGATCTGATGATTAAAAAAAATTGATATCAAGTCTCTTGTTGTGACTTGAAAACTTACTATAATACTTTTAGTCCGTCTCAGTCTTGGCACAAGAATCTCATTTTCATTTTGCCGCTGTGTCACAATCTGTAAACACATAGGATAAACAATTTGACATTACTATTGTATTTGAAAATGAAAAAGCTGACCAGAGCTCAGAGAGAAACATTTTTTTTATTCCTGTCCAGCATCCTCTGTCTGCGCTCACACACTCATCTTGAGCGAAACAGGTCTCATGAGGACCTTTCACACACAACGTTATTGTTCCTTATGGGGACCAGATTCATCTCATTTCACACACAATCTGAACTCCAACACTGAGCGACTGAAAGTGTGTTGTGGGGACGTCATGAGTGTACATTTTAAAGCAACAATTAACCAAGAAAAAAAATTTGTTTGCGAGACAAAACTGGCCTTAAATATTCCACTACCACTAAACTACTGGACACATGTCGATAAAGTGTTGAGTGAACTCATTTACAGCAGATATGCACCAAAATATGCTCCAAACATGGCAGAAACAGACTGCAGACTTAACTTTCCAGTGATAAAAGTGACTGTACCTGTTGAGGAGACTTGGTTTGACCAGAAGCATCCTCCATCTGAGTCTGTGATTGGAGAGAAGGATCAGAGTCATCTGCTGCTCTGCTATTAGCAGCAACACTGCTCTTCTGTAAGAGATAGCATCAATAATGAGAGGATTTCACATCATGGAAACACACCTCATGACTTCAGAGAGAGACAATCAACCTCAACTTAAACATCTATTCCTGTCCAGCATCCTCTGTCTGCGCTCACACGCTCATCTTGAGCAAAACAGGCCTCATGAGGACCTTTCACACACAACGTTATTGTTCCTTATGGGGACCAGATTCATCTCATTTCACACACAATCTGAACTCCAACACTGAGCGACTGAAAGTGTGTTGTGGGGACGTCATGAGTGTACATTTTAAAGCAACAATTAAACAAAGAAAAAAAATTGTTTGCGAGACAAAACTGGCCTTAAATATTCCACTACCACTAAACTACTGGACACATGTCGATAAAGTGTTGAGTGAACTCATTTACAGCAGATATGCACCAAAATATGCTCCAAACATGGCAGAAACAGACTGCAGACTTAACTTTCCAGTGATAAAAGTGACTGTACCTGTTGAGGAGACTTGGTTTGACCAGAAGCATCCTCCATCTGAGTCTGTGATTGGAGAGAAGGATCAGAGTCATCTGCTGCTCTGCTACTAGCAGCAACACTGCTCTTCTGTAAGAGATAGCATCAATAATGAGAGGATTTCACAACATGGAAACACACCTCATGACTTCAGAGAGAGACAATCAACCTCAACTTAAACATCTATTCCTGTCCAGCATCCTCTGTCTGCGCTCACACACTCATCTTGAGTGAAACAGGCCTCATGAGGACCTTTCACACACAACGTTATTGTTCCTTATGGGGACCAGATTCATCTCATTTCACACACAATCTGAACTCCAACACTGAGCGACTGAAAGTGTGTTGTGGGGACGTCGTGAGTGTACATTTTAAAGCAACAATTAACCAAGAAAAAAAATTGTTTGCGAGACAAAACTGGCCTTAAATATTCCACTACCACTAAACTACTGGACACATGTCGATAAAGTGTTGAGTGAACTCATTTACAGCAGATATGCACCAAAATATGCTCCAAACATGGCAGAAACAGACTGCAGACTTAACTTTCCAGTGATAAAAGTGACTGTACCTGTTGAGGAGACTTGGTTTGACCAGAAGCATCCTCCATCTGAGTCTGTGATTGGAGAGAAGGATCAGAGTCATCTGCTGCTCTGCTATTAGCAGCAACACTGCTCTTCTGTAAGAGATAGCATCAATAATGAGAGGATTTCACATCATGGAAACACACCTCATGACTTCAGAGAGACAGAGAGAGACAATCAACCTCAACTTAAACATCTATTCCTGTCCAGCATCCTCTGTCTGCGCTCACACACTCATCTTGAGCGAAACAGGCCTCATGAGGACCTTTCACACACAACGTTATTGTTCCTTATGGGGACCAGATTCATCTCATTTCACACACAATCTGAACTCCAACACTGAGCGACTGAAAGTGTGTTGTGGGGACGTCGTGAGTGTACATTTTAAAGCAACAATTAAACAAAGAAAAAAAATTGTTTGCGAGACAAAACTGGCCTTAAATATTCCACTACCACTAAACTACTGGACACATGTCGATAAAGTGTTGAGTGAACTCATTTACAGCAGATATGCACCAAAATATGCTCCAAACATGGCAGAAACAGACTGCAGACTTAACTTTCCAGTGATAAAAGTGACTGTACCTGTTGAGGAGACTTGGTTTGACCAGAAGCATCCTCCATCTGAGTCTGTGATTGGAGAGAAGGATCAGAGTCATCTGCTGCTCTGCTACTAGCAGCAACACTGCTCTTCTGTAAGAGATAGCATCAATAATGAGAGGATTTCACAACATGGAAACACACCTCATGACTTCAGAGAGACAATCAACCTCAACTTAAACATCTATTCCTGTCCAGCATCCTCTGTCTGCGCTCACACACTCATCTTGAGCAAAACAGGCCTCATGAGGACCTTTCACACACACGTTATTGTTCCTTATGGGGACCAGATTCATCTCATTTCACACACAATCTGAACTCCAACACTGAGCGACTGAAAGTGTGTTGTGGGGACGTCGTGAGTGTACATTTTAAAGCAACAATTAACCAAGAAAAAAAATTGTTTGCGAGACAAAACTGGCCTTAAATATTCCACTACCACTAAACTACTGGACACATGTCGATAAAGTGTTGAGTGAACTCATTTACAGCAGATATGCACCAAAATATGCTCCAAACATGGCAGAAACAGACTGCAGACTTAACTTTCCAGTGATAAAAGTGACTGTACCTGTTGAGGAGACTTGGTTTGACCAGAAGCATCCTCCATCTGAGTCTGTGATTGGAGAGAAGGATCAGAGTCATCTGCTGCTCTGCTACTAGCAGCAACACTGCTCTTCTGTAAGAGATAGCATCAATAATGAGAGGATTTCACATCATGGAAACACACCTCATGACTTCAGAGAGACAGAGAGAGACAATCAACCTCAACTTAAACATCTATTCCTGTCCAGCATCCTCTGTCTGCGCTCACACACTCATCTTGAGCGAAACAGGTCTCATGAGGACCTTTCACACACAACGTTATTGTTCCTTATGGGGACCAGATTCATCTCATTTCACACACAATCTGAACTCCAACACTGAGCGACTGAAAGTGTGTTGTGGGGACGTCATGAGTGTACATTTTAAAGCAACAATTAAACAAAGAAAAAAAATTGTTTGCGAGACAAAACTGGCCTTAAATATTCCACTACCACTAAACTACTGGACACATGTCGATAAAGTGTTGAGTGAACTCATTTACAGCAGATATGCACCAAAATATGCTCCAAACATGGCAGAAACAGACTGCAGACTTAACTTTCCAGTGATAAAAGTGACTGTACCTGTTGAGGAGACTTGGTTTGACCAGAAGCATCCTCCATCTGAGTCTGTGATTGGAGAGAAGGATCAGAGTCATCTGCTGCTCTGCTACTAGCAGCAACACTGCTCTTCTGTAAGAGATAGCATCAATAATGAGAGGATTTCACATCATGGAAACACAAAAGACAAGGGGGGTTGGGGGGGGGGGGGGATCACATTTTTACCATTAAAAAGGGCCAGGCACACAACCCCCACTGTCTAACCCCTACTTTGGTCTAACACCGTAAGACCCCATTATTCAATGTACCAAAAAATTAATAAAAAACACTGACCCAAAAGACATAATTGTTAGAAATTATATTCATATTTCTAATAGATTCCAATTCCAATTTGTTCAACCACCAAAAATGAGCTATTCTGTATACAGTGTGCTGTGCCACTTACTTGGGTTCTCCATGGGCAGTCGTCTCCCCCATAATCGTACGTGATTTCTTCTCCTCCTTTAATGTCTTTCAGCGCAAATAAACACAGGTGTGGCTTTCCATTCACATCAATTTTCTTCATCTTACAATTAGGATGTTGGTGGTCATCATTAACTAACCGCCCAAATGATCCATCTTCTCTAGATGCATCAATGCTTAAATTAAAAAAAATATGAAAAGGAAAAATACAACTGTAACAATATATCAACACAAATCAGTGTCTTAGGCTGCATTTACACTGCATGGTTCAAGTGAACCAATTCCAATATTTTTTTATATAGGAACAGATCAGATAAGAGCCACGACCGTTTAAGCTGGAAAGAGAAGAGTGTATTAAGATAGTCTCAGATTGGTTTCAGGCCTCATTGCGAATGTGAAAATAAATCAGATATAATCGGATACATGCATTTGCGCCTGACGTGTAAGCGGACAGATCGGATCTTCCCCAGTGAACACAAATGCTACGTCATTGAAAATTGAGTTTTTTTTAAACTGTACAGACATACCAGTCACAAATGAAACATCCCTATTTGAGTAGCAGAGTATTCACTTTGTTTGTTTGTGTTAAATGAAAGGCGATCTGACGCTGAAATGTGTTGCTAAGTGCTCGTTGCTGCTGTTGTCAGTGACAGTGGCTCGTGCACCCCATTCATTCCACTGAAAACACAAAATAAAATGCACACAAACATGTCCCTGCCCTTGATATACGCATTTGGTTTAACATTTACATTTAGTCGTTTAGCAGACACTTCTATCCAGGACCATAGAAGCAATCAAAACTAACAAAAGAGCAATTATATGCAAGTGCTATGACAAGTCTCGGTTATCCACATAGCAAGGTTTTTATATATACCATCATGTATATATGCAAGCAATCAGGTATGAGAGGCCGTGCTGTACTGTGAACAAATCACGGCAACCCCTTTAGGTTTTAATGAGGGAAAAAATGTTTTATGACTATATGATTCAAACGGATTCAGAAGCTGTGACATGCTTAAATATCTACCACCTGGGGCTGGTTTCATAAAAGGTTTAGACTAGTCTTAAGTTAGTCATCTAATTTTTTCTTTAAGATGGGTCAAAATTTGCAAAATTCGGTTACATAACTCAGATTTGTCTAATTGGAATCCAAAATATAAGCCTAATTACCCCTTGGCTTACTGTTAATTGGTCAAACTAGTTTCATAAGACATTGTCTCAACATTTGCTAAACAGTTGCTAAGTTTATGCAACTGGCCCCTGAGTATTATTCCAATCGCAAGCTTTGAGCAGAGCTGCGTACATAATCCGTCCTGAAGAATCTGTACTATTTCATTATTTTGATATATGGAAGTAACTATTGCATTGAAAAGGTTGCTATACGAATCCCATATCAATAAATTAAACTCAATGTACTACTGAAATTGATTTGTGATGACACTGTATGCACTATTTTTAGTTTGTGTCACCAAGTGCAGTGTAAACTGAACACATCGGATAAGTGTCAATCTTAAGAAACGCAAGCACGTCTGCCAAAAAAAAATGTATATAATCACAAAATCAGAATTGGTTATGAAGACCTGCAGTGTAAATGTAGCCTTATTTACTCTAGTACAGCACAAGTAATATAGCTTTGGTGCAATGTGACTTCTTACCACCACGTTTTCCCTCTCCACTTAAACTCGAACATAAAAACAGCACATGATGGGTGGTAGAGTTTTCTCCTTCTCTCCAGCTCTGCATAATTTATAAGTTCACCCCTGTACTCCACAATAAAATCTCCTTTGAAGAAGGAACCTTTTGCAAATAGTCCACGTCCTGCAAATACAACAAAACATTTACACCACAAAATAAATAAATCTTGCAGATAAAGCATGATAATTGCACACACAGACCCAATCAATAGTACTTTTTAAAGGGGTCATATGACGTTGCTAAACAGAACATTATGTTGTGTATTTGGTGTAATGAAATTTGTTTATGCGGTTTAAGGTTTAAAAAAAAAACATTATTTTCCACATAGTGTACATTTTTGTTTCTCCTCTATGCCCCTCCTTTCTGAAACGCGTCGATTTTTTACAAAGCTCATCGGTCTGAAAAGCGATGTGTGCTTTGATTGGCCAGCTATCCAGTGCGTTTTTATTGGCCGAATACCTCAAGCGTGTGAATGTTACACCCCTCACCATACTGTGATGCCCTGTCCGGCCGGAGTGACGAGACAAAACCAGTAAAACCCATCATAAACTAGGCATTTTTTTGCATTCAGTGGGGACATAATTATGGGTTATATTGACTTATACTGTCTTTTTACGAGTTGCATTGCATCGCTCGTGTAAACATAAAACCATGTCTGCATTTTTTGATTGGAGAAATGACAAACAACAAGCTCTACTCTACACTGCCCAAAACTCGCGTTTTGAAGAATCGTCATGGCAAATCCTTTAAAATATAAAAGACGTACTTACAGTCTGTGAGTCAGAACAGTCGACACTGTAGTCTATTCTACCAGGATCAGGAAACAGTCCTCCATAAAATGTGCTGCACACATCTGAATATTTGGGTTGAACTGTTCTGGAACAGTGTTGTAAATACAACTCAACCACTGATTTCTAGTCCTGTCCTCTTTTGGAAGACCAAACAAAGTAGTTTCGCTTTCACAATGAAAAACACAGCGGCCTAGCGTGAGCGAAAGCCCCGGCTTAGCGTGAGCTGAGGTGGCGGGTTTGAGAACGGCACGGCCGGCGGATTCGACGAATGAGCGGCAACCACATGTGACGTCTGGATTTCCACGGTGAAAGTTGATGTATTCCCGCAGCGACCAGCAAACGGCTCAGCTCTAAGGCATGACGAAGCAGATATCGTCCTCTTTTGGAAGACCAAACAAAGTAGTTTTGCTTTCACAACGAAGCACACAGCGTCTTCACGACATGGCGGCAGCAACAATACTACAGCGAGAATAAAAGTTATGCTTTCTTTCGCTGCGTGAACATTTGGGCGGCGTTATGCAAATCTTCCCACATAGTGAGGTAGATATGTGGGGGCGTGTTAGAACGAGCCGTTTTAGGTAGGCATGGCGTACTCTGACTTTTATAAGAGAATATCTCTTTGGATTTGAGACTTTCATCTTTGCAGATTATTTACAGATCTTCTTTATGCACCAATATCTTGTAACACTCCAAAGAGAAAGGAAAATTGACATCACATCATATGACCGCTTTAAAGTATTCTGCAACCAGGTTTCTAATGAACATACATAAAGTTTTGCATTATATACGCATAAGTTTATGGTTACATATGATAGTAATTATTAACTGAAATCATACCAGACACCACCTTACCTTTCACCGCATTGATGTACTTCACCTCTAATTTAGTTTTGTCAGACTTTGTGATAACATGATGCATGGCATCCTTAAGAGGGCTGATTCGTGG
>JADLZN010007237.1:0-26624 GCA_018155175.1 Sinocyclocheilus anophthalmus
GTGTGTGTTTTGTGTGTGTGTGTGTTTGTTGTGTGATGTGTGGGTGTGTGTGTGTGTGTGTAGAGAGAAGTATTGTCCGGTAAGATAAAATGTTAATTTTGTACAAAAGATGCATTAAATGTCTCAAAAATGACGAAAAAAAACTATTTCTGTTTCAAATCTGTTTCAAATAATGCTGATCTTTCGAAATTTCTCATTAAATCCTGAAATAGATGAAAAAATGTTCCCCAAAATAGTATCAGCACAACTGCAACATGATAATCAAAGAAATGTCATGCAAATCATTCAAATCAGATCACGTGACCTGAAACCTGCGTATTGATACTGAAACTTCAGCTTACATCACAGGAGTAATTACAAATAGAAAGCAACTATTTTAACATATATAATATAATAACATAATATTTGTACATCTACAATTCAGTCTAAATTAGATACAAGAGACATAAGGACTCACCCATCTCTAGATACTCATCGAACAGCCCCTCACACACCAGCAGCTGATAGTTTGCTTCCCATGGGCTGAGCTCTGGCTGCCTGTCTGGTTCATCTATCACCTCCTGACTGGGAGCTGGCTTCAGCTTCCTCCTGTGCCACCATGTCTTTAATTTACTGTTGGAAAGAGAGGGGTAAATCTTGAGCCTAATTCTTTATATATAACAATGAGTAGACAAGATCTTTAAGAAGATGTATTGAACAAAGACCTACGGCAAGACAAATTCCTGGATGTTGCTGATGACCTGTTTGCCTACCATAATGACTAACAGTTCTTGAGCTAGTTCAATGAGACATCCAGAGGCACCACACTACATAAAACAAGGACAGAACCAAGTTACACAGTAGTAAGAATTATTCATATTCCAGAATATGCGCATTTTGCCACATTTTATAATTGTGTGGGAAATATTGCAACATTGTGTATTTAGATATGACGGACAGTGTAAATTTTGTTAGTTTTATTCCAACAAAGGATCGGCCAAGTGAAAAGGTAGAAGATTTGCTTTCCAACAATGTAAACACTCACATCCTCATTTCGGATTCCTAGCTGTGTCAATTTTTTTCTTGAACTCTCCACAGTGTGTGGCTTACGCAAACCTGTTCTGGCTCTACAGGCAGTTTCCTTTTGCTTGATATTTTATCAGCTGTTAGACCTTTTATTAAGGCGTGTGTGCCTTTCCAAATCATACCCCTTCAATTGAATTTGCCACAGGTTAACTCCTTCTGAAGTGTAGTAACGTACAAGCGATATGAATGCTCCAGAGCTAAATTTCAACTGTCCCAGATAAGGGTATGAGAACTTATGCAATGGAATCATTTAAGTTCTTTATTTTTAATAAATTTGCAAATATGTCAAAAACCTGTGTTTTTTTGCTTGACATTTATGGTGTATGGAGTGTAGATTGATGTGAAAAAAAGTAATTTAAAGCAGTTTACATAAGGCAGCAACAACAAATGAAAAAGAAGGTATGAATACATTCGCAAGGCACTGTATATGCAATGTCCTCACTAAGGTAGCGAGATGTGTGTGTTCTCATTCCTGAGGAAGTGTTTTAAAACACTTATTTTAAATATGTATTTATTTTATTGTGTGAAAATAAGATTGTAATGAAACTGCTTACAGTACAACTCAATCCAATGATTTGTTCATCTGCTGAGGTGGGTCACATAAGGCAGCAAAATCACTTTTATTAGCACAATATTTAGCCTTCTAGTGTTCAGTTCACAATACATGACTAAAACAATATTTGTCCAAGCTGCTCACATATGTTGAGAGAATGTTTTAAGCTGAACATTTTACAGAATCTGCATTCTGCATACAGAATCTGCATTTCCCTGATATCCAGTATAGTTCTAAAAACTCTGTTATTTTTGTTGATTAATTAAAACACTACAACAGCCATACTTCTCAATAATTTAAATGAGAAATTTATTTTTAATTGATTCAATTATGACTACGATGATATTGATATAAATCCTATACACTGTGACAGTCAATGCAATCAAATATGAATGCCAAACACAATTCACAATGAAGAAAAGTTGCCTTTTTTGTCAGCTTTAAGATTTTTGGAATACATTTAGTGCTAATTTCCCCAAGGTCTTTTTTTAATCAGACTATACTATCATTTTCCATTTCTGCTTAATGAATCATGCGAGTTATAGTCATATTACAAATGGCAAGGCTTTGCAGGCTATTAGTTTGTTTCTTTAGGGGTCTAATAGAAGACATGCTTCATTTAGGACCCGGTAGTATCCCGAAGCAATACAGAATGGATTGCATTATTTCCAACAGCTGCCATTTCTCAGCCATCTCTTCAGAAATGTTGTAATATAATGCACTTGGGTGAAGTTATTATTCCTGATCAGACCCTTAAGATTTCAATGTAATGGCATCCCCTCTCTTGGAGGGGCATTTTAAGTTTGAAATCCTCTACAGACACACTCTTTTGAGTAGTACTTAATTACAAAATACATTTTGCCACTCTCTCAGGTACATTTTGCTCGATCATGTGTTGTGCCATAATACTAACTTTGTTTTGAATGGTTACTTTAACATAATTTCATTACCATGGATCATTCGTAAAATCATTTATGTAATACATTAATGCTATAATTGATCTTCTGTTGAGTAGATTTACCCTTTGGGATCACTTGACTTCATATAAGAACATGTATCTTTTGTTGACTTCATTTATCAAGATAAGTGACTCAGGATTTCATAACGAAAATGTGTCTCAAAATGTTTCAAAGACAGCAAATCATTAAAAATCTTTTCCAGTTTCTAGGTACTTTATTCATTTTTAAGTGCTTTATGAAACACAGAACATTATGTTGTGGACTTTAAATGTGTTATAAATGTTCTAAATGAACTATTTAAAGCCTTGGCTTCAGCTAATGGCCTCAGCTATCAGCAGCTGATTCTTTTTGAGTTGCTCTGTCTGTGACGAGAGAACAAATGAATCTGAAGTTATCATTGTCATCATGGTTGTCGCTTGCTAGTCACCTTAGCCTTTTTAATAGACAGCAATCAGGTGTATAAAGCACATAAAATAATTGAAAATGTCCTTTTAAATACATACATAAATACATACAAAATAAAATGCACAACTTTTGGCCACAAAACGTCTAGGTTTCTTTTTACAGAGAAATGTCAATTTAATGCCAGTAAACAGACATTTCTCAGGGAATGAATGAACTGTATATGTGTGAATGCAGTGTCACTTCACAAAATCTGCTGAATTCATACAGTAAATGTAAATATTGTACCCTCTTACATAGTACCCTCTTAAATAGAACTGCATTTGCCAGACACTTTTGTCCAGTCAGTCGATTAGACAACAGGAAGTACGCTAAATATAATGCAATGTTATTTATGTTATTAATGCATCAGACTTTGTTTGAAAGTTCATCAAAATATTGCTGTTTTCCTCTATTGATTGACATTTCTCATAGGCAGCCTCCCTAGAAATCATTATAAGTCTGAGCATGTCATGAAAAATAAGCAAGAAGTTGCATAGGCTTGCACGTAGTTTTACACTCTAAGATTCTGAATAGAAAGAATGTAAATTTTTTATGGCTAATGAAGTCTGACAAAATCGTAATTCATCTTGTCTACATAATTCACCCATACCAAATAACCCATCTCCAGTTGTATAAGTCATAATCATCCCAGAGCGGCGTCAGGGTGTTGTGATAATAAACTTCATTCTGCTCTCTTGTTTTTAGATCAAAACGGCCACTCACTGGCTTGAATGCGAATAGATTGCCATCTGATTGCTTAAATAAAACATGAAGGATATAATGAACATATTCAGGCTGTGGCATATAACTCCAATGCATGGCAGCAAGCATTGATTAAACCTCCCCTGTTTGGCATTTGGATAATGAACAAACACTGTAGAGAAATGGCAACTATTAACCTTTTACCCCCATTTTTCCCATTGCTATTGAAGTAGTCCTGCCTTGATTCCCCTTATAAAAATCAATGAATTAAGACGATTTTTATTATTATTATTTAATTACAAAAGTTTTCCCATTCTTTGCTGTTCAAGGGAAATAAATACTTCAATAGTGTGATGAGATTTCACAGAACAAAATTTGCACAGCCTCGCCATAAGGGTTCTGCAAAGTTTTTTAATATATCAAAAGATAGCATTTGTTTCGTTTGTTTGCAGTAGTTTTCAAAAAATGGCACTTTTTCTTGATTTCACAATACACGTAGGAGGCTGTGAGTGTGTAGTGTTTTTTTCTCTCTGTACAGCTGTCCGTCTCAGTGGTAGGTAAAGTCTGCACGGGAGGGTGTTTGGCACTCTTTTTGTCCCTGTGAAGTTCTCAGTGCCCATGAAAAGATTCCAGTTTTTGAATTACATCATTTTCTTTCCTTCTGTCATTTTTATTTCATTTATACCATGTTGAAAAGAGTAGAAGAACTGGTCACCAGCATATGTTGTACTTTAGATGCTGGTGTTCTGGTTTGTCCCGACCAGACGTCTAACCAGCAATACCACTTTTCACCAAAAATCCCATGCTGGTCAGCTGTCACCTGTGAGTGTGACAGGTTCTGCGACTGTTCAAATGACTATGTAAAGGGCCTCGACCCAAATTATTCATTCATTTACTCACTATCATCCAGCCCATATTAGATGGCTCCAGTCCTTTCTTCAGATGACCAATGGAGATTTTTGAAAAATGGTAAGATATTTTGACAATGGTAGGCATATCCAAAATTGCCACTTCAACCCCCACAAAGTGAACACACAGTAATCCATACAATCCCCACTGATGAATAGTTAGGAGGAGGTTTCCGGTGTATGACGTAGACTTATCCACAGAGTGCGCGCCGTTTAGATACCCTTGCCTCGCGAGTTTGTTTATAGGAGCAAAGGAAGCAAAGTTTCCTTGCTTTAGCAAAGGAAAACCAGTCTCCTCTCGGCTTGTACTGAAACCCTTTTTTCTTTACAAATCCTTGGTTTGTTCGTGACCGGCGTTTTGTTTTGTTATCTCTCCGCTTTCATCACTAATCATGCAACGCCGACGCCCTACGTCATCCGCCAGAATGGCTTCCGCATATGACAGATACCGCAAGTGATATAAAAGTGTGTATTACGTTTGAAATATGGATATTTTCTTATGAACCTCAGGGATCGCTTCCAGAGGCCTTTATTCACTGTGTCGAGGCACGGTTTAGTATGATGCACGCACTTTATTTGAGACCGTCTTGGACTGTTCAACAGAAACACCACTGCTGCATATAGAGCGTGGAATACCCCGTACAATTTTTATATCACTCTGACTGTATTCCGTCGTAAAGTAGAAGTCATTAAACCTAGGATTCCTCGATAGTGACTAACCTTAAATATTCTTTCTGGAATTATTATCCTATTAATGTACGTTGCAGCATGTGGTGTATGCCATGTCTCATCTTATTTGTTCTTATTAATCAATGTTATATAAGCTAGCTTGTTATTGTACTGTTTTACTGTTGCTGTGCTTTTCATTAAGAATAATAATGAATCCAACTTTCAAGCATTCATTTTAGTCTTAGAAAGTGAAAGGTCTAAAGATGTCCTTGGCACACGCCAATGATCTCTCTTATCAGTTAGTCAAATCACCTTTAATTTATTAGGCTTTATATACATTAATACTTGTGTCAAACTGCTTCTTGTTCACGCTGACCGCAATATCACAAATTCAAGTGGAATAAATTTCCTGCACCGTGACATCCCTACACACCACCCGTCTCAACGAAGAGTAACTATTTACGGGGTGGTTTTTCATGTGATTGGTACAACCTGACCATATGAAAACTTATGATTTTCCGAAAAACGCATAAAGTCCACCCCTAAACATACCGTCAAGGGTCATAGCGATTGTATGAAAACGATAATAAGATTGTCAAATTCACACACTTAGCTGCCATTTGTCAAACCTAAAATATTTCAATTGCCATGAGATTGTCTGAATACCCATCTGGGTCCTTTTTAAAGCTTATTTATGGGCTTTTTATGCTTTATTTTGACATGATGGTAACAGAAAGCTGGGTGGAGAGAGAGGGGATCCCACAAGACGGGATTCGAACTTTGGGTCGCCACAGTGTAGTTTGTGCTGCATGTTTCGCACTACAGGGCATTGATTGATTGTTCATTATTAATTCTAGTAAACACGTTTTAGAATTCTTTTGCTTGTCGTTTGGGCTAGACCCAGATTTACTATTTACCAAATTTAAAGAAACTGTATTGTGCAAAAGCTTTTACCCAGTCTATCGGAGGCTAATTTTTTTGAGTTGTGTGTGTCAAATCATAGGATTTTGCCGGGATAGTTCACCAAAACATAAAATAGTTACGAATTGCAATACCTTTTAGTTTATGCAACTATATCTTCATAATACAAAGCATTAAAGATACCAAGTGAAGATCCCATACATTTACATTAAAAACCCATGTGAATGCATTTAAATGGCCGTACACTAAAGAATGATTAGTCGTGCAGTGAGAAACAAACAGAGCAGTGTTTAATGGACTTTGTAAGGTCTTAATAAATGCTCATTACTTGCCACTACAAGGAAAGTAACAACTCTCCTACATCAGAGCTTTCAAGTGACGCATGACTAGTATGGGCAGTTAAGTGTAGTGGGCTTTAGCATTTATTGTAATTGTGCGGTGTGGAACATGATTTATCGTTTATTATTTAACTTGCTGCACAATTATGGTTTAGTAAAAAAATGATCCAAGCTAGTGCAATACATTATCTTTCACACAAAGATTAGTGACCCTTGTATATTCATGACATACTGCCCCACTTATAATGTTGTTGAAGCCACAAATATCCCTCCAAATGCTCTGGAAATCCATTATGGAGTAACATAAAAATGAAGGTTCACAGGGTTTGGGTAATTAAACATAAAGGAGTAGCAAGCATTCATAAAGCAGCTCTGTATACTCATCCAGGATGGTAATATCGCTCACATTTATCAAAAATAATAGGCGCCCAGAAGAAGAATCTTTCAGTGGTTCTTTTCAGCGGTTCCTTCACAGTAAATGTGAAATTCATCGGTTCTTTAGAGTTTGAGGGTTGGCACAGTCTCGGCAAGGTTTCTTTCAGACAGTAGTGTGGCTAAAGCACTGGCTGGACATAATGAGGCTGGGCTTCGAGAAGAGAACATTTCTTTTAACAATGAGGAGGAGTGTAGCCACTCGTTCTCTGTTTGACAGCTCAAAGCCAAGTGTGTGACAGAACGGTATGCTCCGTTCACTCCATTACACACACCGGCTTAACGATCATCATTTGAAACAGTTCTTTATGATCAGGTGCTGGACTGCAGAAATAACAGTGGCGTCTAGAAATGGTGTTGTATTATACATTTGGTTTGATTCAGTGAAGTTTCATTTCTTAATGTTTTAGTTATCTCCAATGGCCTCACATAAGGTTCTCAGGTCAAAATTAAATAAAAAATACAAATAAAAAGTCTGCCAGATATACACGAATGAACATTTCCTCATAATTGGAGCAGATGTAGGAAATTACTTTGAGGTTTTACTGTTCTTCATGTTAAAGATAAAAGTACTACTGACATATACCACATACAGACCATAGATCCTAATTGAGCTTTGTATGGTTTATGCCACCTTTTACAGCAGTGAAATGAAACCTCGCAAGTGACTGATCTGAAAAGCTCCATAGGCTGCACCTTCTTTAAAATCTCTCCACAAAGCTCCCCTCACATGAAGACTATGAGACTTGACTAAAGGCCCATGCACACCAAGGACGATGACTATAAAGATAATGATAAAGGTATAGTTCTAAAAACCATTCTCAATATTAAAGAATAGCAGAGTCCACACCTCAACTATAACGATAATGACACAGAGGAACAAAATCATTGGAATAACTCTCAGATGATCTGATAGATTCTATCAAATTAGTTGCAACAAATGTAGTGTTCATCCTGTTTCTTTATTCTGACATTTTGGTCACATGCAATACTGTAAAAAAGCTTAAAGGAATCCATTTCAGAGGGAATTCTGTGCCCCTGGGGGACATCCAAATTGAAATGCTGGGATACTCCAGGACAAGCATTGAGAATGATGACTTTAACAAGCCAGAAAAACATGACATGCACATATTGGGCCAAATGGTTCAAATAAATGGAATTTTTTATTTATTTATACATTTCTTTATTATGTAAAAATTATATAACAACTTGTTTCCGTTTCTTGTTATGATTGGGTCAACCATGTTCAAAGCTGTTGTAAAATAATATGTAAAAGCACAGTTAATTACATGAGTATTACTGCATCACTGCATCTGTGTGTTGCTTGTCAAACATTCTGCTAAACATAGCTAAAGAACTGCATTCATTTTTTTTTTTTTGCTTTTTTGCTGTGTTTATTTTATGCAACCTTGCCAGCTATATGTAGTGACCGTTTTATAAAAGCAATAAACTCTGTGAAGTAATTTACTGTTTAACTGTGATATCAGAAAATCTCGTAGATATACGTGTGTGTGACATGTCTGAACATATTATGCAATGAATAAATCCTCCTAAATGTAGACTACTGTCTGTGAGATTTTCATGCACAAGAAATACATTTTGAAATATATTTTGGAATATGAAGGTTTTCAATTTCCTAAATATATTTCATTGAGCTCTATTGTTCACAAACCCTATTTGGCATCTATCCATCCATCCATCCTAGCTAGCTGTATGGGATTTGAATAGCTCCTTAGATTGTATATTACGAATGCAGCATAATTATTATGCTTCTCTTGATTTGAAACAATCTTAATGTCAATTTACACAGCTTACTGGATTTTAAAATATAATATGTGAAGGTAAACACAGATCCACACAGAGGTAATGCTTAATTTATCTTATTAAAACCAATCTAATTAGATATTGTGTTTGAAATTCATTGATGTGCAATCTTTAAAGTGCTTTTGAAAGTAATGACTTACTGTTTAGTTATCAATGAACTGTACATAAAAAATGCACTACCCATGAGACATAATAACATCACTGACAATTACAAAAATGACTTTTCTCAGCCAGTAAAAGACAGCTGGATTGCTTGTCCCCGTGCATTTTTTTTCAAGTGCTGTTTAGCAATGACCTTGGCAGCTCATTAGCAATAAGCTGACAACCATTTTCAGCAAATGAGCAAAATAATAAGGGTAGAGTCTCAATTAATTGCAACCTGCTGCTAGTTAGGCATGTCATGTGTACTCTCCGCCCTCCAGGTGGCCACAGCACATTGACAAGATGTGACACATAGCCTAAACAAAAGCTCAAATGAAACACACAATAGCACTGTCCTTCATAATACTTAAGGCTTTTGATGCTAAAATATACTGTGGATATGGCGAAAATGAACCGTACATTAGCTTTGGGATGTTGTGTGAATAAAGTATGAAATATTGGTTTCTTAATGGTTTTATGTAGACTTAACATCTTGCTTAAGTGATCAACATCATAGTTCAAAGATTATCTCTGCATGCTTTCCCGTGATAAGAAATTCACCATGATGTTTGTCAGTTTTTGATCTTACCCCTTAAAAAGTTGTATAATTTTAAAAAATCAAGTGTGTGAAAATGGCAGAAAACAAGTAAACGAAATGTATATCTCTTGTAATGCTCCCAGAATAGTTAGTGTCATTCAGCCCTTTGGTTCACACCAAAATAATTAATTGCATTAAACAGTGTGTTCTTCAGTATTCAAAAAATTTACCACCTTCTGAGTATTTATGATAAACAGCACAGTTCATTGTATCATCCCTTTCTATGCAGTTTTCAAGTACTAATCTCACAACATCATCTAAAAGCGTATACGTGGTAACACCAGAGAGAGCGAGTGTGAAGATCTCAGAGTGCGTGGAGGGGTATGAATATGAAGAAGATCAGTAAGGTATGGAGAAGTGAGATTGTGAAGTGCCTTGAATGTGAGAAGCAGAATTTTGAAATCAATGCGGTACTTCACTGGAAGCCAGTGTATTCGCTGGAGAACTGGTGAAATCTGCACAGTAGAAGGAGTTCTAGTAAGAACACGAGTTTATTGAGAAGTTTAGAAGGAATACCAGTAAGAAGAGCATTGCAGTAATCAATACGTGAAGTAACCAGTGCATGGATGAGAGTTGCAGTGTTGTTCATTGGGAGGGAAGGACAGAGACGATTAATATTTTGCAGATGAAAGTATGCAGTACTCGTAATATTATTAATATGGGCTTCAAACGAAAGTGTGCTATTCAGAATAACACCCAGACTCTTAACCTGTGGAGAAGGACAAATGGCATATTTATCAATATCAACAGAAAACAGTCAGATTTGGTGAGAGTAGATCTTGTGCCTACAAGTAAGACCTCAGTTTTATTGCTATTAAGTTTTAAAAAACTAGCTGAAAGTCAGTCTTTCATTTCAGCTTAACAGCTGGAAAAGAAGGCAGAGGAAAAGTGTCAGGGGGTTTAGAAGTCATGTATAGCTGGGTGTCACCGGCATAACAGTGAAAGTGAATACCATATTTCCTAAAAATGTGACCAAGCGGGAGTAAGTAGATAATGAATAGAAGCAGGCCCAAAACAGAAACAGAACCCCGAGGGGCACCAGTAGTAACTGTAGATTAACTCGATCATAAGTGCTTAAGTTGAATGATCTGAGTGCGACCAGAGAGATATGACATAAACCAGGACAGGGGTGTGCCAGTGATCACAATAAAAAATAACCTGTCAAGGATTATCTTATGTGAGATGGTATCAAAGGCCGCACTCAGGTCAAGAAGGACAAGTATGATTAATAAACCAGAGTCAGCTGCCAACAACAGATCATTAATGATTTTAACAAGAGCAGTCTCTGTACTGGTGGATGTATTATCAGAGAGATGATCATGGACCTGTGTTGCACTTTTCCAGAATTTTAGAGATGAATGGCAAATTTGAAATCAGAGGGTAATTATCTAGGTTAGATGGATCAGCCCCTGGTCTCTTAAGGATGTGAGAAATAATCACAGATGTAAGAGAGGAGGGTACAGAGCCAGAAACAAGAGAAGAGTGAATAATTTTAGTAATTAATTAAGATAAAGATGGTAGACAGGATTTAACTAAATTAGTTGGCAAAGGGTCAGGCCAACAGGTAGTAGACTTGGCTGCTGCGTTCGACACCATAGATCATGACATACTCATAGATCGATTATAAAACTATACAGATATTCAAGGGCAGACTTTAAACTAGGTAGTAATACCGGTATGATCACGCATACCACTTGTTATGTAAATGGGGGAGTCATCTCCGTATCACACAGTAAAGTATGCACTGCCACACATATACTGTACATGTTGCCCCTTGGTAATATTATTAGGACATTTCGGGATTAGTTTCCACTGTTATGCCGTTGATATTCAACTATATATCTCAACAAGACCAGACAAAACTTCTAAATTATCTAAGCTAACAGAATTTAAAAAATGTAAAAGATTGGATGACCAATAATTTTTTCTTATTAAAATCGGATAAGACCGAGATAATACTTATTGGACCAAAAAAGAGTACAATCTCTTGGATTACAATTTGCAACTAGACGGGTGACTTACTTCCTCGACAGCAGTCCCCCCCCCCCCCCCCCCAAAGGTGGGTGTTATATAAGACAGCAACTTGTCTTTTGAAAATCATATTTCCCATGTTACAAAAAAACGGCATTCTTCCATCTTAGAAAAATTGCCAAGTTACAAAACATGATACCTGATGCAGAAAAGCTAGTTCATGCAATCATGACCTCTAGACTGGACTACTGTAATGCACTGCTAGGTGGTTGTCCTGCATCCTCAATAAACAAACTACAGGTAGCCAAAAATACAGCGGCTTGAGTCCTTACCAGGTCAAGAAAATATGATCATATTATCCCAATTTTACAGTCTCTGCACTGGCTACCTATTAAGTTCCGTATCAGTAAAAAAATATTATTACTTGCCTATAAGGCCTTTAATGGTTTAGCTCCTGCGTACCTAACTAACCTTATACCATGCTACAATCCATCACGCTCCCTAAGGTCGCAAAACTCTGGACTTTTGGTAGTTCCTAGGATAGCAAAGTCCACTAAAGGTTTTAGAGCTTTTTCGCATTTGGCTCCCAATCTCTGGAATAGCCTTTCTGATAAGGTTCGGGGTTCAGACACACTCTCTATGTTTAAATCTAGATTAAAGACACATCTCTTTGGCCAAGCATTCAAATAATGCATCTCATAATCTTGTACTACACATTACTATTATTTAGCTTGGGTTAAACAAATAAATGTTGCTCTGGTAGAATCGCAGCTTCGCTAAGATGTCTCTATTTGTTTATGCCAAGGATTGGACAATCCGTGAGTAACTAAGAGTTCACACGTTTCAGTGGACCAGAACACCTGAAGGATGATGCCAACCCCCCCCCCCCCCCCCCCCCCCCCCCTCCCCCCCCCCCCCCCCCTGTGTGTTTAACTTCAGCAGTTTAGTTTCTGTGCTGCTGCGCCAGATCCGGAGCCACACACGCCACATCGCATCCCCCTGCAGGCACTTCAGGACGGCTCGTGAGATCTAGCGAAAAGGGACGAGACACGCCACTGTGATTCGATCCGATCATAACTGCACACCAAGCTAACGAAGCAGTGCGTGCAACCACACACTACATGTTTCTACGCTATCACCCACTTGCGCTGCACCCAAGTGATGTTCGACTGGTGAACTCACCGAGGATCGTACGAGGCTAAGCAGAGAAACTGTCACATAGTGTGGTAGAACACATATCGGATGGCAGAGAGTCAGGTGGTCATAAAATATTTTTTACCACAAAAAAGAGAGATATTGAGTTCCCTTCACTAGCTCCAATTAAATGAGAATAATAGTCAAATTTAGCCTTAGACAGTGCATCCGTGTAAAGTTGGATATGGTCAGCAAAGACTTTTTTTTTGTACAGTAAAACCAGATTTGGCATGCAGGCGCTCTAATCTATACCCTTTAGTTTTAAGTTGACTAAGTTCTGTGGTAAACCAAGGAGCAGAATGTTTAAAAGAAACAGTTTGGGTTTTCACAGGTGCATTAACATCCAAAATCTCAGTTGGTCCATTATTATAATATGAAACCAGTGCATCAGCATCAGGAAAATCAGCTTTGCTGGAAAAGTTGTCAAGTTCATCTGCAAAAATAGACACATCAATGATCTTAATGTTCCGAAATGTGATAGAGTGACACAGCAAAAATGACTCCAGCAGATGATCTGAGATGGACAAGTCAGAAACAGTACAATTATAAGGAATTATGCCAGAACAACAAATGAGATCAAGGATGTGCCCTTTGGAATGAGTGGGGGGCAGTTAGCTGGGATACTTTCCATTTCTCTTTATGAAGTATCGCTAGACCCCCTCCCCGTCCAGTAGCGTGGGATTTAGAGACAAAAACATAACCCGGAGGAACAGACTGGTTAAGATGGAGGAAATCATCCTGTTTCTGCCAACTCTCAGTTAAACAGAGGAAATCAAACTTATGGTAAGACAGCAAATCATGCACCAGAGGTCCTTTATTGAAGAGTGATCCTATGTTGAGTAATCCAAAAGAGAGATTATTTTTACCAGTATCGTTGCCAACCAATCAGGTTAGTACACCATGATCAACAGTCCGTGTGAACCTCCTTGTTGGACGTGGATTAGACGACCAGAAGGACCGTATTGAGCACGAGTCATCGATGGTATAGATCCAACGAGACCCACGGTGAGTGTATTTCCGACGTGGCTGATATCGTCTCAGGTTACGAATGTAACCCTGGTTCCTTGAGGGAATGAGACGCTGCGTCGGAAAAACGCTAGGGGACACGACCTTCTGGGACAATGCTCTGAATCACATGTGAATCAGTCCATATAGCTGGTGGGACGTCAGGGGGTGACGTCAGGGACCAGGAAGCTATTAAAAGCCACGTGGAAGCGGAGCCAGCGTCAGTTCTGGAATGAAGCAAGCGGCTGGCAGGGAGCCGGAAGCTATGGAAACGAGGACACAGGATTGTGCCCGCGAGGAACAGTGTTAATACGTTAACCTGAGACGTTCCTATTCAGGTAACTCGAGCTGCGTCGGAAAAAAAAACGCTTAGGGGAACGGAATGATTACAAGCCACCCAGAACTTCCAAGGCTCTCTGCCTAGTGTGGAGACCTGACCCAGCTAGGGAGAAGGAGAACAGAAGACAGAAGAGCCAGGAGGGGAGTGGCCTACGCTCTAGACCGTAGAAAAGACCTACCAAAGGATAAGGGGCTTGGACCACCCCACACGTGCAGAGTCCTGAACATAGGCCACCCGCTAAAAAGCCACCGATTCTGAGGGTTGTTTAGTTTGATGGTAAGACCTCTCGTTAGGGGGGGACCGAGCATCACAGCAAGTGGTCTCCCGCCCTCCTCCACAGGCAGTGCTCTGTGGATGTATGCATCTTTTTCCAGTGATCGCACTGGAACCATACAATCAAGCTTCTGCATCGGTCTGGCTTCCCCGAATGGGAGGGAATGCGACTGAAGGACTTGAAGTCCGGGATAGGGCTGCTCGGTGCTGTATGAGGGACTTTAGGACATACCCCACAAGAGGTAGCAGAAATGCTTTGGCCATGAACGGCGGCCAGTCAAGATAGGGAAGGGGGCCACAGAAAGGGACTGTAAATTCCCCAACTCTCTAAGAGAAGATATAGCGAGACGAAAGGGTAGGGGGGGGGTTTCCTTTATCGTACTGCTGGGCGGTGGCGATCAGAAATCTCTTCAATGGTTCGAATGGAGGCTTACAGAAGAGCTTCTAGCACCACGCTAGATCCCACATGGGGGAACATGTGCATCATACAGAGGCTCCCAGATCAACCACACCGTAGAGGAAATGTGTAAGAAGAGGGTGTTTTCCCACTGAATGGCCACCGAGAGGGACGTGGTAGGCCGCAATGGTCGCTACTTAGACCTTCAGGGTGGAGTGGGTTAATCCTGTAGAGAAACGGGCCTGCAGGAAGTCCAGTACTGTACAGACTGGGTAGTTAGCTGGGTTGAGCTGGCGGTCTCTACACCAGGAAGTGAACAGTTTCCACTTCAAGGCATACAGTTTACTCGTTGAGGGAGCTCTAGATTGGAGGATAGTCTCAACAACCTCAGTTGAGAGAACAGATGCTAGGAGCTGTGCCCCCTCAGAGGCCACACCCATAACTTCCAGCTCCGGGTGGGGGTGGAATATCATGCCCTCCGGTTGTGAGAGGAGGTCTCTCCTGACGGGAATCTCCCAAGGAGAGCCATCGAGAAGGGAAATCGGGTCCGAGAACCATACTCGGCCCCGGCCAGAATGGGGCTACTAACAGTAGACGGACTCCGTCCCGGCGCACTCTCTCCAGAACTCCGGGAGCAGAAAAATCGGAGGAAAGGCATACAGACAAAGCCTCGGCCACGTCTGTACCATGGCATCCCGCCCCAGTGGAGCTGGATGACTCAGAAACAGAGGGGACAGTGCGATGTCATCTGAGTCGCAAACAAGTCCACCTGAGCCTGGCCAAAAATACTCCATCTGCTTCACCACCTTTTTAGGGGTGCGCATCCATTACTGGGCCTCAGCCACCTGGCCTTGACAGGAGCTATGCGCCATATTGAGATGCCCAGGAGTGCACTGCTCTCAGCGTTGAGGGAGTCTGTCCTGGGCGACCCACCACAAGATTCTGGGGTGCTAACTTGTCCAAGCCCCCAACGGTGGACGCGAACGCAGACCCTCCATGGTGGTCTGAATGTAAGCGAACCACTCGCTTGGTGTTCGTCTGTAGCGGACAACACATGGTGACCTCTCAGGTCGGGAAAAAGGTGCGTTCAGTGCTTGAACACGGCCAGGATCTCTAGACAAATTGATTTGCAACGTTAGGATGGCGACCACCTCCAAGACAGCGGGCAGGGTGGCCAATCATGACCCGCACCCAGCCGCGTGAGACGCCTATGTCGCTAGCGTCACGGTGGCGGACAAGGAGCTCCCAGCACCGGGCTCTGAGACAAGAACCAAGGTTTCCTCCACATGTTTAAGGCACGTAGGCATCTCCGCCTGACCTTGAACATGCGAAGCGGGTTTCCCCTCGGGGAAAACCCCCTGGTCTTGAGTCACCACTGTAGGGGCCTCATGTACAGAAGGCCAATAGGTATCACGTTGGACGCAACTGCCATCAGACCCAGCAGTCTCTGAAACATGCTTGACAGTGAGTGACCGGCCTTCATTCACTCTCGCGACTGCAATGAGGATCGACTCGATCCGAGCAGGATACAGACGTGCCTGCATCGTGGTCGAATCACACACCACACCCAGATAAGTGGTTCTTAAATGGAGGAAAGCACAACTCTTCTGGACGTTTAGTCTTAAACACAGCTCTTCATTCTCATGGTGAACATGCTATGAAAATAGCACAAATCAAACCAATCGTCGATGTAGTTGAGTATGCAGATGCCCTGGAGTTGCAACGGAGCCAGAAAGAACATGATATTGGTACGCTTTGCCCCCAAAACCGAACCTCAGGAACTTCCTGTGATGAGGAAGGATGGAGATATGGAAATATGCGTCTTTCATATCGATCGTGACAAACCAGTCCTCGGAAATGATCTGAGACACGAATTGTTTGATTGTGAGCATCCTGAACTTCAGCCGCATGACTGAGAAGTTCAATTGACACAGATCTAAAATGGGATGCAACCCCCATCCTTCTTCGGAACAATGAACTACCAGCTGTAGAACCCGGAGTCTGTCTCATGCGGAGGGACCACCTCGATGGCCTCCTACTTTACGAGAGTAACTACTTCTTGTTATAATACCAGAGCCTGCATGGGACCCACTATCATGGGGGTGACCCCGTTGAATCGAGGCGGGCGAGAACCGAACTGATTCTGTAGCATCTTTCTACAGTGTGCAGGACCCATTGAGACACGTTTGGCAGTAGTTTCCATGCTGCTAAATAATCTACTAAGAGAATCAGTCTCTCGAGACTGATCTCTGGTATGCCCTGAACGGCTAGTTCGGTGCCTTGAAGCGTCTGCACATTGACAGGGGACGCTGAACTAGCTGCTTTGGGGACCTCCGCAGAGGCCGCAAGCTTCTCAGTGTCGCTACGTTGCCGGGCGGTAACTGACAGATATGCTCGCTGGAGACCGCTGCGCTCTGGAACACCGGCAGGGTTGGCAGACTTATCTCCTGAGGGCACTGAGGAGAGACTGGCACCGTGTAATGCAGTGTGAACCTCTCTGCCCCAGAAGGGCCTGCCCTCACTAATCCTACACTGAAATAGTCAGGACCGTTTCGTCGAGGACCTCTTCGCCTGAAGGACAGTCCGAAGATCCGGCTTAGGCTTCGAGGCCCCAACCCAGAGCGCTGCTTCTGCCTCCAGTCCCGACGCGGGGGAACACGGGCGGCAACGCTCTGTTTTTGCATCTCTCTATGTGAGGAGCTGGTACGCGGTGGGGACTGCTCCCGCCCAGCAGCCCCCAGAGCTAGAGAACGGCGAGGGAAGGGATTACGCCTGAACTGAAATGCATGCCGATTTGTTACAGTCTTATGGTCCCTGTCGAAGTCTGACAGCGTCAGCCCAGAAAAAGGCTCATAGGGGCGTCGAGGATGAAGACCTGTCTTTCTCTTTCATATCAGACAGGGTCAACCACAAATGCCTCTATGCGGCCACCAAGGCTGCCATGGTCAGAATGGAGAGAGAGATCAGCGGTTCTCCTTAACTCTGCAATATTATTAGAGCTAAGCTCCTCACCCTCATCCAGCTCTTTAAGCAGGTCTGGGTCCCCCTCCCCTTTCCTGGATGCCTGTAACACAGACCTCGTCATTGTGCAGACACGCAACCAGCCCCTGATCTCCGCCGGCGTACCCCATTGCCCACCAGTGCTGATGTTGTAAGCAGAGGCTTGGAGGGCAGTGCTGGAGCCTTTAAAGACGATGCCATGCCTGGGGACAGATAGCTAGCTAGCATCTGTTCAACCCGGGGCATCGCTTTATAGCCACGCTCAGTTAGCCCTGCAACATTACCATAATAATCTGAGGCAGGGATGAATAGGCGGGCTGAAACGGCTTGGCCCACGACCTCGACACCTTGGTGTGAAGGTCGGGGAAAAATGGCAAGCTCTGGCATGGAGTTGGCGGCTTCGCACGCAGGAAGCGTTCATCCAACTTGCTTCGCTGCAGCTCGGCCTGCTTCTCGGCGCGCCAATCGATTTTTTACTTGGCCATGGCACGAGTAAGCACCTCCACTAGCTCCTCATATTGGGGCGGCAGGATTGACTTTTTGTGCCGGGCAAATCCTTATCGACGCCCTTCACGTCAACCTCCTCGGAGGAAGACAGGAGGAGCGTCGAGCCGTCACCCCGGGAGGAAGTAGCCGCAGAACGGGCTTCCGAACCCAGAGATCGGGCACTGGATCTGGTGGGTGAGGAAGGAGATAGGGACCCGCCCGTCTCCATTCCCTCCGCCAGATCCAACTGCGAACCCACGAATGCAGCAGCCGCTCCGACTCGACGGAAGCTGGGCCAGCACCACGAGGAACGCTGGCGAAGGCTCCCTCATCAAAGAGAGCCCTCCGGGAGCGAAGCGTACGCAGTGGGAGGCGCTTGCAATGTGGGCAGCCGGCCCCCTCAAGAGCCAACTCTGCGTGCCTCGCTCCCAAGCAAACCACGCACAGGCTGTGTGTATCCCCACTCGTGATGTAATGTGGGCAGGGAGGAACACACAACCTATAACGTGGCTTGCACTCGCCCTTTGCATGCTTTGTCTTAGCGTGAGCTTCAGACATAGCTGTTTATAGACTTTCTCTCACAATAGACAGACAACAATAAATATGACTGACACACACAGAGCGCTTCGCTGATTGACAGAAAGCTGACGCTGGCTCCGCCGCAAGTATTTTTATAGCTTCCTGGTCATGACATCACACGCCCGTGACATCCCGCTCAGCTATTGGACTGATTTCACATGTGATTCAGAGCATGGTCACAGAAGGCGTTCCCCTATCGTTTTCCGATGCAGCTCGAGTATCTGGATGAATATGTAAAACTGACGGAAGTTCAAAAAGACGGGAGCGGAGCTGGAAAAGTTCTGCCCCGGAATATTGAAGGATTGACACCTCAGGGTGGTATATTGCAGAGAGGATGACCCAAATGCAATTAATCCATACAAACAGCTCAATGATCTTCATGGTTGTTTCCCGCGCTGGAGGCGCCTCGAGTGAAAAATCAGAGGTCAGTAACCGGCAGACAAACCGGCAGCTGCGAGAAGCATCATGCAGATCAGCTGATAGTAGCGAACAATGTAATGGTCCAAACTCACTGTAGTCAGCGTAGATACACAGGCAGGTGACAGATAGATAATAGCTTATAAAACAGCTTAAAAAGCAATAAAACAACTACTAAAAATAAAATCCCCCTAGGGCAGCGGCAGCTAGTAGCACCAGCGTTCACCCCGGAAGTCCAGTAGGAAAATCGCAGAATAACATAGGTTTCATAGACAAATGAACGAGTTTTTAGGGCAGACCTGACCTGTTGAAAATAGATAACCTTCATCCCTCCTGGGCTGGTGCCGCTCTTCTCTCTAGAAATACGGCACATAGTCTTAGAGTTTGTACTTGAATAACTGGGGCCCAGGTCAGGGAGCAGACAGACTGGCTAAACCGACCGTCTGCTAGCTGCCTCATGTCACAGAAGTCAGTTAATTCTCAACACAGAGATTGCTTCACATAGATATCATACTATAGAGACTGTGTCTGTTACCCGAACTAGTAAAATTTTAAAGGTAGCAGTTTAATTGATGATCAAAAAAAAAAAAGATATAATGCATATAAACAAATGATAAAGCTTGGCTTAATAAATATTAGGTTCCTTTCTACGAAAGCACTTTTTGTAAAAGATATGATCACTGATCATAAACTAGATGTGCTCTGTTTGACAGAATGAGTCTACCCCCAAGATTACTGTTACAAACACGAGCTGCAACCAGAAGGTAAAGGGGGAGGTGTTGCTACAATTAATAGTAATATTTTCAGTATTTCTCAGAAATCTGGTTTCAAGGATAATTTGTTTGAAGTAATGGTACTTCATATAACATTATCCAGATCTAATAAGTTGTGACAGATAAATCACCTGTGATGTTTGTAATGGCTATTATAAAAGGCCACCGGCACCATACACACTTAGTAAATTTCATTTGATAATTTCTATCTGATTTAGTGCGGCTGTGGATAAATCTTCATTGTTGGTGGCTATTAATATCCATTGGTTGTAATACAACCAGATGCATGTGATCAGCATTCTAGCAATTCTGAACGTTATTGGGTAGAAAAACACATGTCAGCACTTACTCATTGTTGAAATCATAGCTCATATTTGGTACAAATGTATAATAACTTTTTCATTAATAAATCGATTAACAACAACAATGGGTTTATATTAACTGTTAAATTACTCATTACTTTTTTTTTTTTTTTTTTAATCTTCAAATGATTTTGACATGGTTTACAATGATTAAAAGCTTCACGAATAAATCATTAACAAACATTATATAATGCTTTACAGATCATTAGTTAATAGTTTCAATGCTTAAAAAAAAACCCTACAACATTAGTTTTACAGAAAATTATACTTTTATTATATTTACAAGGCTTATTTGTCAATGTACTGTGAATGCTTACAAATGTCTAAAACTTCAGTTCATTATTAGGTACTGCATCATTTTCTACAAATGGGTGCAACAATCATTAGCTTATAGGAAATTCACAAAAAACTCATTAATGATATATATGTTATGCTAATATCACAGTATGTAAAGGTCCATATATTGGGGTCTTTGTGTATTGTGTTGACTTCATTTTTGAACATATAAATAATTGTAATAATATGGTCATGTTTTGCGAGAGTACCCGATCTAAAGTGTAAAATATCATCAATTGTAATGGTAGAACACTTAAACAGTTATACAGACATGTTGATGGCAAACGGTCCAAATGAACGGAAACTTCACCCTATTTTAACAATCTTACAAAGTATTGATTATCATTTGTCATGTTTTGCAGAAGTACCCATCTAAAGTGGGAGAAATTCATAATTCTAAATGCTATTATAAAACATCTATTATTCTGTTATATATTATTTTATTTTTTTTATATATTTATTGGCACTGGACTGTAAGCTACTTTTACAATGTTTGTGTAAAGGGTGGTTAGTTAAGTTTAACTAAATGCTTGGTAAAGACATATCCGATAGGCTCATTGGAAATACGTGCCTCTACATACATTTCTGTGAAACTAAAAAAAAAACGTACCTATACATACAAATCGCTGCAGTTTCCAGTTGAAATGAAAACTAGAGGCAGTAAAACACCAACAAGTTTAATACCTTTTCACATAAAGTATGATTTTGAGAGGTCCACTGTTTCAATTAATAAAGCATAAGTTTTGATAATTACTTGAGGAATATTATGTTATGAATTCAAAACAATGTTAACATGCTGCAAGATTTGAAAAAATCGATACATTTGAACATTGTCGACACATATCCAGTTTCATATGCATGAGTTTTCTCATTCAAATCCGCAAAAGGAAGTTAAAATAGCACGGCTGCATCAACAAATGCATTTTTATATCACTTTTGCATTTGTTAACACTATCGGGTAGGTTTAGGGTTGAGTTTGGTGTAGGGGATATTTCCAAAATGATAGAGCATTAAATTTTAGCGACACTCCTTGAATATTTGAATTATGAACCAGCAATTACTGAAGCAATGTAATACAAACACAGCAATATGTTCCTATATCAATGTAACAAATACATGCCAGGGTCATGTATTGAACCTGCTTTTTAGCGCCACTCACTGGACGTTTCACTTTGAAACTGCAGCGAAACGTGCTGTGAGGTACGTAATAACGGTGCTGCAGAAATGTATTTAGAGGTACGCATTTCGAATAAGCCTGGGTTTGACGTATCACACATTGTAATTTGGGTACAAAACATGTTTTTATCACCTCAACACTTATATTTTGGTATACTATTGTGTATCATTAAACAGAATATTCATTGAGTCATACATCAATAGGAGGGGAAAAAACTTTTTAGAAAAAAGTTTCAAGAAAATACTTCATTTATCAAAACAATATAATATAAAAAGATTGAACCGTGTTCCCTTATAGTAATCAAACTGACCCCTGTACACTTGTTGACCCCTTACCCAACCTTAAACCTACCCATACCACCAAACCTGTCCCTAACCCAACCCGTATCACACCTCAACAGCAGCAAAGGTGTTGTGCATTAACAAAAGCTTTCAATCATTGCATAACATCTGATAAAATCATTTGTAGATTTTCAAGATGTGCATGATCATATGAATTAGAAGTTTAATGAAATTTGTCAGCATTTTAATTTGCATGAATCTGTTTATTGTGGTATATGAAGTTATTATTAGTAAGCAGTAACAAGAACATTATTTCACATTTGGGCAATCGACAACCTAATGATATGTTAGCATTACATACGTTGTTAAATGATTTATTAATGAAAAGTTATTAAAAGTGTTACCAAGATTTTAATGTCACATGTACATTTATGTAATCGCATCTGAAATTTGCAGCAGATGAGATATCTCAGCATCCTTATTCTAGGCCCCGTGTGTACTCCATATGCTAACGCTGATAAATTCAATCCTTGTTATAAACTATGGTAGACCTCAATTTACCACAAAAAGACCTGTTTATAAGTAAATATCTCCTGACTTATCGAAATCCTCAACCTATCAAGATCTCAGAAAATCTTGATGTAATAGAAACTATGGACTCTCTCTTTTCTTGCACTTTAGATATGGTTGCTCCTTTACAATTAATTAAGATTAAGGAAAACAGTTTGACACTGTGGTATAACAAGCACACTCACGCCTTAAAGAGAGCAGCCCAGAAAATAGAGCGCAGCTGGAAGAAAACAAAACTAGAGGTATTTCGTATTGCATGGCGAGAAAGTACTTCTACTTACAGAAAAGCTCTAAAAACTGCTAGATCTGATTACTTTTCATTTCTTTTATAAGGGAAGTAAAAACAAAACACAACCCCAGGTATTTATTCAGTACAGTGGCTAAGTTAATGAAAAATAAAGCATCAACAGGCATTGACATTTTCCAAAAGCATAGCAGTAATGACTTTATGAACTACTTACTTCCAAGATCGATACTATTAGAAATAAAATTGTAACCATGCAGCCATGAACTACAATCCCCACATCAGACAGTGCCCTTAGATTCCCATTGCAGACAGTTTTCTCATTCTCGCACTATAGGAGAGAAGACTTGTATAAAATGTTAAATATCTACACCAAACAACATGATGGTAGACACGATTCCATGTAAGCTACTAAAAGAGGTGCTTCAGAAGTCATAGAACTCTTCGGCCTAATTATACTAAGTTCTCATTATCATTAGATATGTCCCAAAAACTGTCGGTGAGTAAGCTCTAATAAATAAAATTAATAAACCAAACACAGCTTGACCCAAAATTACATGGACCGATACAAAGTAGAACCTGTGCATTTTCTGTCAACGATACTAGAAAACGGTAGTATCATCCAACTATTGTTCTTCTTACCCCGAGAAAAATGGTAGTATTCATATGATGGTTTCCCCCAGTTCAGGATTTAGACCGTTTCATAGTACTGAGACTGCTCTCATTAAAGTTACAAAATACCTGCTCTTATCATCCGATCATGGTTGTATCTCTCTATTAGTGCTACTGGATCTTAGCGCTGCAGTCGACACTATCGACAACAAAAAGTTTTTTTAATAAACTAGAAACTTATGTTGGCATTAGAGGAAGCGCATTGGCATGGTTCAAAACATACTTATCTGACTGGCACCGATCACAAGTGCAGTATAGAGTACCTCAAGGCTCAGTACTAGGAACGTTACTTTTTATGCTTTACATGTTACCCTTGGGAGAAATAATCTTCAGAAAAAATGGTGTTAGCTTTCACTGTTATGCTGATGATACTCGGCTCTATATTTATTTGCGGCCTGATGAAACATACCAATTTGCTAAACTAACCGAATGCATAGTTGATATATAAAAAAAAAACCTGGATGACTAGTAATTTCCTTCTGCTAAATTCTAATTTCCTTTGACCTAGTTTTCATGAGTTGCCCTGATTAGTTAATTTGATTCCACCTGTGTTTATTAATTATCTTATTTGTCTCCTAGTACTTAAGTCATGTGTTCTCCCCTGGTTCTTTGTCTGCTATTTGTTGTTGTTATGTCGATGTGTGCTACCCTTTACTCTTGGATTATTTCTATGGATTTCTCATTAAAGACTTTATTTGGATTTCTCCCTCATTGTGCGCTTTTAATAGCATCCTACCGTAACAGAATAGCAGACCCTCAAAGTGAGTAATTTTAGCAGCGTTTTTCTATCTTTTTTGTTTTGTTTCTCCCCTCTTCCGGAATGGCAATCCCAGATGTTCAACTCCTTTGCCTGGAGCAACAGGACCGGTCGCTGTAGGACCATACCAGGGACTTTGTAGATCTGGCGTGCCTTACACACTACCGGATCGCTCGCTCTGCATATTCTATCACACCAGCCTTAGCGAGCGGTGTAAGGCACGCCTGCCAGCGAACGGTCCCAAGGAGGATTTTGCGCTTCGTGGAGTGGGTGCTGGAGAGAAATGGACTGTATTTCTCCATCTGCACGCTGAGGACGGGACATCACCGAGCCCCAATCACCGATAAACAGAAACAGTAAGCGTCATCCTAACGCACGGAATACGCTATTGAAGGAGCGGCCGCGGACACGGAGCATGTAAACGGAGCATGAGCCTCAAGCACGTCCCCTTGAACCAGGAGTGAGGCCCTGGCCAACATCGTCCCATTTCCAGAGGGAGTTTTGGTGTGAGATCGAGGGGCTTGGAGGGAAGCCCGCCCACACCCGGCGCTATTGGGTGAGCTGCTTGCTGGTTTCTGGAAAAATATTTAGAGGAAAACTAATGGGACTTTCCCAAATGGAATAATACACTGGTTGGCGGCGGTAATACAAGTATACTAGTGTCTCCGCGGTTCCGCCCGCTACTGTTCTCCTGTGTTACCTCACAGCCTCCTTTCCCCGCACTCTCCTTATACCAGTCCGTCAGTTGGGCGCTCTGATTCGCCTTGGGAATTCCAGTCTCCAGCTCCATCTAGGCGTGAGGATCCCGTCTCCGCCTTCAGCCTCCGAGTCCTGGACTCCACCTCTGTCCTTCGACCCATCGGCTCCACCTTGGCTCATTGCTCCCTTGTCTCCACTGTGGCCCGTCATCCCACCAGCTCCACGGCGCTCCCTCATCTCTCCGGCTCCACCTTGGTCAGTTGTCGAACAGCCGCCGCCTCGGGACTCCACTCCTCTGGCTACACCTCATCACTCCGTCCCTCTGGCTCTGTCAGGCTCCTCCTTCCCTCCGGCTCCACCTCCATCCGCTGCGGTCTTCCAGAGCCCCGCCTCTGCCTCGGTTGCCTGCGCCTTCAAGCTCCGGCCCTTGGCACCTGCGGGGATCATCTGTGTTGCCCTGGCTCTCCGTCTGCTCGGCTCCATCCTGGGCTCCTTTTCTACCAGCTCAGTCTCCGTCAGTCGGCCCCCTGGTGTTGTTGGCCCTATCTCCACCATGGCTCCTCCCGCTGTCGACTCAAACGTGGGCTGCTATCCTGGCTGGCCTCTGGAGCTCCATCTGGCTCCGGGTTCCTCCCTGGCTCCTCCCTCCCTCCATCCACTCCGCCCTGGCCCTATGAACTATGCCCCTTTCCCATTGCCTGCCCCTCGTCTGCCTCCTGAACCCCCACCCTACCTCCTCTGTTGGACTGCTTTTGGAAAGTTATCCTGCCTCCCAGGAAGTATGACCATCCCTGTTAAAAAAAACAGCATATGCTGGTTAGGGATGTTTTGAAGCATTGCTGCTGGTTTGAGCTGGTCCTTAGCTGGTCATGACTTGGTCATGTGCTGGTCCTAAGTTGGTCCTGAGCAGGAGCTAGTTGCTTGGGACCAGCACATGACCAGCTTAAAACAGCTCATGACCAGCTAAACATTTCTTCACACAATACCTACAGCATATGCTGTTTTTTTTTCAAAAGGGATATTAGCCCAGTTCTGTCAACACTGCACTGGCTACCTATTAAACATCGTATAGTTTTTAAAATCTTGCTTATTACTTATAAAACCCTGAATGGTTTAGCTCCTCAATACTTGAGTGAGCACATATCACACCATAGTCCTTCACGTTCTCAAAACTCTGGCCATTTGATAATGCCTAGAATATCAAAATCAACTGCGGCAGCAGATCCTTCTCCTATTTAGCACAAAAACTCTGGAATAATCTACCTAACATTGTTTGGGAGGCAGACACACTCTGTAAGCCTGAACTCTAGATTAAAAAACTCCACCTATCTTTAACCTGGTATACACATAGCACACGATCACTTTTCTATAATTCAAATCCGTTAAAGGAATGTTAGGCTGCATTAATTAAGTCAACTGGAACCAGGAACACTTCCCACAACATCTGATGTACCTGTTACATCATAAGAAGAATGGCATCCACTAATATTAGTCTGTTTTATTCTTATTCAGAGGTCACCGTATCCACCCAGATCCA